>VOMN01029391.1:0-39674 GCA_014899125.1 Orchestia grillus
TGTGGTAAATAAATGTTTACAAATGTTTAAATGTTTACCCAATATTTCACCAACAAGTATACAAGATACCCAAGTTTACAACATGAGTGCAAAAAAGCAACTATACTTGATCAATACAAACCAACCAAACTTACTCATATCACACCAATTTCTCCTGCAGCTGAACTGGAACCTCGATTTACGAGCACCCAACTTACGAAAAACTTGCCATCAAAACAAAAAATTGCGATATTTTTTTCACTCACAAATTAAGCTGATTTTATAATCGCAAGTCGAAATTAATCTGCAGGTGGAAATGAATTTTCTGACACTTTATTTGTTAGTTGACAGCTTTTTTGTGTATCAAGGGGTGTCAGTAAGCCCAGGTTCCAAAGGTGACTAGTAAAACTAAGGAGTTAAAACAAAATTCGCACAGGTGATCATACTACTCCAAAAATGTTTCAGAGACCAACTCCACCATCAGTTAAGCTAACCATTTTTGCAAAAATTAAAAATAACAATTTTTGCTTTGAATGAAAAAAAGTTAATCATGCTATTTTTAGAAGATATAACTTTCTAAACCAATAATGGAGCTGGTCTTTGAAATGTTTACCCAGAAACTATGATAAATTTCATTAGCATTTTCTCTGCATCTTAACTTTCATTTAATGCCCGATTGAAGCAGAGCGATGACTTGTACTACTGACACACTGGAGGAAAATGAAAGTGATCACACACCCTCTGAGGAGACAACGCGCACAACATTAAATTAATTTAGCAAGCCACACCTGGTCGTAGGCCCAGCAGAGTAGGTGGGATCATTTTCTTCCTTTAGAGGCCTCACCTGCCGGAAATTAATTCGTGTCAAATATTAGAACAATATAAATTATAAGAAAAATACTTTGATCTTCTTCAAACTTGAAGAAAACTGTTAAAAGTGACATCAGATTGAACAAAATGAACTGAATCAAGTATAAATATCTACAACACAGAAACCAAACGTACTCTTCTTTGTAGAGGTATGTAAAAGGATACTGTTCAGACGGAGGAAAGAAGGGCATGAGTGGCGTTTCAAAAAATTGAACTAATTTGCTGAATGGATAGCTGTTTTCCAAAGATGACTAATACACTAACTCATCTTTGCAACAGATCTACTCTTTATGTTCTTAATGGGTTGGTTGATTAATTATTAGTTAGTTTAAAGCTCCCTACTTGCATCAAATAGAGCCAAAGAGAGCAAAGAGAAAGGATAATTTAGTATGGACTGTAGAAAACGTGAATCCATGCATGGGTGTGTTCCCAAACCGAATTCCCAGTGCATGGAAACAGTAAGTTGAAGAATTAAGAGGAAGAAAAGATAAAGAGACCAAAGAAGAGATAAAAAAAGTAGGCACAAAGACGTTCCCAAGTCCTATCAATAGCTGAAGTATGCATATGTCTAATGGGTTGCAGTTAAATTTTTTAACGTTCACATTATATCTTAATTGCATGTCTTTGGGATCTTAGAAGCAAGCTCAGGGTCTGATTCCTTTGCTGTCTTGGGCAGTTCCTACATTGTAACTTGAAATGATGTCAATCTAATTGCACAAATAAAGGAAGAAGTAGTAGGTAGCTATTCCACAAACTAAATAAATAAGTGGTAAGTAGATACTCCACAGAAGAGAGCCTTATGTTTAACTCCTTGAATGAGATGCAGAATTATGTATAATTCAAGATGCAAATTAGTATTTTTCTATTTATTTCAAGTAGCACACATTAAAAAACCTTTTTTCCTTAAAACACAGAACACAAAGTACAGAAATTTATACACACATAAGGTGAAATTGGTGTTTAATGGTAGGTATATTTTGTAAGACAATAAACCTAAAGAAATTGTTTAAATGCTGCAACACACAAGGCATTTTCGAGGCATTTTCAACAAAATCTCAAGAAGTCCACAAATAATCTGAAAAGTTTACAAATAATTTGAAAAGTTTACAAATAATGTGAAAAGTTTACAAATAATGTGAAAAGTTTACAAATAATTTGAAAAGTTAACAAATAATTTGAAAAGTTTACAAATAATTTGAAAAGTTTACAATAATCTCAAAAGTCTGCAAATAATCTTCAAAGTCCATATACAATTTCAGAAAACAGACAAATAATTTGAAAAAGCTCACAAATAATCTCAAAAAGCTCACAGATAATCTTAAAAATCCCCACAAATTACCTCAAAAAGCCCACAAATAATTCAAAAAGCCAACAAATAATTCAAAAAGCCAACAAATAATCTCAAAAAGCTACAGGACAGCATCCAATGCTCCACAGCGTTTGCAGTGCCACACGTACACGAAACTCGTCTATGTGAGACAGGTCCGTTTGCTGGAGCACTGAGATGGCATCTTTGAATGCCCCAGAGCTGATTACTGCAATCAGTCTCTTTACCATCTGCAGAATCTTTGCGGCACTTTTAGGTCTCAGCTGTGTTGGGGCTTCTCCTGCCAACACCTGCGACAAGTACCTGAAATGTCGTCACATTGTTATGTAGGACTCCTAGGTACCAAGAATATGGTCATTCCCTGCATGGAGTGCTAGATCAGTTCCAGTTAAGAGTTCTACCCTCTTAATACCTTCTCATAACATGCTCTCTTTGTTTCTTCTAAAACAAGTTTCCTATGCTATTTGATGCTCACTCTAGTTGATATTGCTCTATCATGATCAACTGTAAAGTGGTTACTTCTTGAAACTGGTCTAGTGCTTAATGCAGGAGATGACTGCAAATGCATTTTAATTCAAGTAACATAAGTCATTCTTAAAATGAACAGCCATGTAAGTCAACCTAGCTTCAGGCTTTAAAAAGCACCATGTAAAATATTAATCATGTTCTGGATAGATTTCTAAGGAGCTGATATAGCTACATCTCAAATAAAAGCCTAAGGAAAAATTCGGGAACATTTCCCATGTCAATGTTCCAGGATTTTACTCGATAGTTAGAAAGAAAACATAGAGCCACTTAGAAAGAAAGGAAAATAGTTTATTCCAAACTCGGAGATACCTCATAACTGTATAATTTAAAAATATACCTAGTTTAAAGTCATACAAAATAATTTCTTACAATGTATTAAGGATGTAATTTAAATTTTTTTCAACATTTTAGTGACAAAAGTTTAAAGATTGGATAAAATCATTATTGTACTATTTAATGTAGATAGCATTAGTACAATGAATTTGCATAGGATAAAATCAACCTGTATTTAAACATCAAGATAGAACTACATTGCAGCCAGTGGACATTTCTTCCAATGATGCATCAATTTTATCTTTTTTAATGCCACTGATTATAAGACCAATATGCAGATCAGGTACCTTAAGCCTAGATTTTGAGCGCAACATTTTGATAAGTTATCAAATTCAGAATTAACTTTAGGTTCCAAGGATCTGAACAACTGAATTTGACATTAGTTGACATGGAGTGCAGAAACATCTAATTTTTTCCTTTCAGCCAGTAGATTTATGATCTATGTCTCAATAATGTACAATTATCTTAGAGTTCATCAATTAGAAATTTGAATACTTTGTAAACAACATTTTAGGAGCTTAATTTTACTTCAGAAGCTAAAATTATCCCACTGGGGTCAGAGTCAGATAGATTACTTTCAATTTTACCTAGTACTGACTGACAGATGTCCAAATGGACCACATCTACTAAAAAAATTTAAAACTCAATTGCTGGTAACTTTTATCTACAATTAAGGAAAATACACAGTTGGAAACAGCTCGATCTCATACCTGTAAATTTCACTGTAGCTTGCTTCATCTGCACTACCTCCCTGGTAGTGATCTTCCATACTAGATGCAAACAGCAGCACCTGAAAAACAGCATTGCAGATATTAGCAAAAATTATAAGCATCTCTTGCTGCTTAAATAAAAGGCTTGAAGGAAGTTGCATCCAAATATTTATTATTACTTGGTACCTAGGAAAATTATGCTAAAAAATTAACTTGTTTTGGATATAATATTTAAAATGAAGGGAAAATTCTAAAAGAATTTCAACATAGATATAAGAAGTATTACAATGACTAAATAGGCAAGCATATTAAAAATTACACCTGAAAGTGTAAAATATTTAGCAATTAATTTTCTTTCAGATATAAAGAATATTTTATAATTATTTTTAAAAACTTACCTTACTCAACATCTGGGAATGGTCTTTGATGGGAGCAGACTTTGCAATCCTAGTACCAAATGAAATTTTGTCTGTTGTGCCTTTTAATGCATGAACTTTTTGCAGTAATTCAGACCAAGCCACCAGAGCAGAATCAGAACTATGGCTCACACTGGAAGAATTGCTAGAGCCAAGACTTGCACTCTCTTGGGGTTTAGGCATGTTGACCTTCTCTTCTTTCATTTCCAACTTTTTGGATGAGAAAGACTGAAATGCTTTTCTGCCTTTCTCAATTATGTGACGATCTCGTCTAGCTTTGCCTTTAAAGCGACGGAGAATGGAAGCAATGTCAGATTTTTCCCAGTGTGGAAGCAGATTGCTGAGCTTGTCTACATCAGCGCCATGCATGTGCAGGGTACTTGCAAGCTCCCACATTTCTGCTGAGCTCTTGTTCATCTTTGGTTAAACTTCAAGTGATGTTCAATTAATTACAACCACCTGAAATTAACACATAAAATACACAGATCAATACATATTAGTAGTTACAAAAGAGCATATGCAGTAAAAATGCTCAAATAAATTTAATATAATAATATAGAAATTTATTAACACATATCTCAGAGTCCACCATGACAGAACATTTCAAGAAATTGAAACAGTTGCTGGTGACAGTGCATATAAGGATAAAGTATATATTACAAAGCTAAAATTTGAAAGTAATTACTAAGACCTTATAATCTACATAAGTACTTTAAACTGTATTTAGATACTATTATGCATATCCCCATGCTATGAGCAAATTGCAAAATTTCAAAAATCTGCCATGCATGAGAACTTGACCATATCAAAGCCTCTGATTTTGACATTAAATACTAAAAGTAAAAACAATTTGGAAGAAATACAAGATTTTAATGAAAATGAATTCAGAAGTACAAAAAGTAAGTACATCCTACAAGTTGTTCTAGAATTTACTGCACAAGGAAGAAAATATGTTCTTAATTTATATAATTTCATTTAAATTTGTAGTCTCAACTTGGCCCCTACTGAAACAGTGAACATGACAAATAATTTTACACTATCATACATTTGTTAAATATTATAATTATTGATGAAGTAAATTGCCTTTGGCTGAAGTGTATATACCATACTTAGACAAATGAGCCTTGGTACCTATATGTTAGGTTAAATATACCAGAAGTGTCACCACAATAAGCTTAAACAAAAAAGTTTGAAAAATAAAGGCTTAAATATTGCTAGGATAAGTATAGTATTTGGGTGAGTATACAAATAGCAAGGAAAACTAAGTAATCTTTTTACACTGACTGTACAACAGATGCATCAGAATTAAAGGGACACATAACACACCACATACAGAGTGACCTACGGAAACGTTCCTGCAAAGCTGCTAAATTTAAAATACGACACCGCCGATTTCCGAACAATCAAAGCTTAACTGAACGTAACTCTAGGCTAAATAAAAGGCAAATATCAAGTTATCAGAGGAGTAACAGCGTGAGAGGTATACTGCCGTACTTCACAGCATAAAGTAGATAATAAATGATCAACGAATGAAAACCCAAACTTTTTGGGCAGCTGGCTCTTTAGGTCTCACTGCATTTATTTGAAAAATAATCCGTCATCATTTTTTTTTGCCACCGAGCATGACCAAAGTGTTATGAAAATAAATGATTGACGACTAGTTCCTCTCTCTCTCTCTATCACCTTTTAATTTCTACCCCCGCAGCAATAAAAGTTATTGCACTCACTGTTGTAGTTGTGCTATGCAGTTTGCGGATAACGGAGTTACTATCACTACCGAGTCCTATTCCATATTAGCCGTTGCTGTAATGTGATGTATTCCGCCTCCACTGTTTGCTAGCAAGTGCTCGTGCTTTATGACAGCTTTCAGTTTAGGAATTTAGGTGAGACTCATTCTGATGCCTCATTTTATTTCATATTGAATCAAAAGAAAACATGATGCAACCGTGAGCGTGACCATTAACATCAGTAACTATGAACGTCAATGCAGCAATTAAACTGAATATATCCGATAACATGAATTGACATAAAAATAAGCATACTCCCACGGGGTATGCATGAGCATAGTGGTGCTCAATAAATCACCAGTACACTCTATTAAACGTCCGTTTCCTCATATTCATCTTCACCGGTACCATCTTTTCAATATCAAATTCTCATCCTCACCACACTCCAGCAAATAAAACGTTTATGATCGGGCTGATGCTCGCAGATTTGTTTTCATAAGTATAACCACTGAAGCACACGAGCACAACAACATGAAAATGCAAAACGTACACTCTTAAGTCAACTGTATCTTAACGCTCCAAAATGATACTGGCATGTTGAAAAACATGCAAATGAAAGTAGTAAATGCAAGGGACAACAGTACATGTATATGAAAGAAAGAAAGAAAGAAACATACGAATCGTAAGCACTATACTTAAGCAAGGGTCAAAATTACACGTGAATATTCAGTCATTACGTATAAATGCCAAGAACACATACACACTCACTGATCTACGTACTCACTCACCCGCCCTCAAACACACACCACACACTCTCACCACACACAGACATACATTATTCCCCCGCTAGGGGGGGTGTTCAGCAGCTCGACAAGTCACTCTCCAGACGTTGTTTAATAACAGGAGCCGTCACAGCTTACGTCATTGTTACCTTGACTTTAAAACTGTTCAAAGATTTTTATAAAATTTACTCGTATGCGACACAGATTCTTGTGTACAGATGTTATTAAAAAATACAATGAATACCATTAGCTCAGGGGACAATTTTCTACAGGTTTCCAACCAACACGTTTTAAACATTGAAACTTTTAATAAAAAGTCTTATACCGCATTAACCGAAATGTTCAATGATGTTTAAATTCTGTATGGGACTTTGATTACGAATATCTTTAAAATAAGGTTTCGAAATGTGAGTAGTGTGAATCATCTGAGAGACAAGGAAATTAATCCAACGAAACTGGATTTCGTCCAGTTTTAATAAACTCCTTAGAATTTCATTGAAAAGCCGAAAAACATTTATTCCTGAATTAATGAAGTACACGAAGAGATACTCAAGAAAAATTGAACACGAGTAAAATTGTGGTATTATTGCATCACTAACTATTTCGTGTTTGTGTTATTCTGCACCTAATCTCTTTTGAAATAAAATTTAATGCAAATTTTTCTAATAATGAAAACAGTAGAGATTGCATTGGCTTCATAACTCTAGAAAATACAAGAGCTCAGCTATTCACCACACCAATGCTCCCCTAATTAGAGATGTCTGAATGTGCCCATTGCAAAATTCAGTGTGGTGACGCATCAATGATTTTTTTCGCACTGCTAATATCTGAAGGGAGAAAACCGACAAGTAAGGTGAATGCAGCTACATAAATTGCAAATAAGCCATCTATGTAAGATTGGGAAATATTCATTCACAATACAATAGAGGAGGCTCGTTCGTAATAAAGAGGCTAGTTGTAATACTGAAGTAAAATTACTGCTTTCCTATTAGGTCGCTGCACCATACATGCTCTTCGATCTATCTATTTATTTTCCATCTATCTTTCAATTCGTCCATTGATCAATCTACCTATATGTACTAGGGGACGTGACCCGCCAAAAATGGCGGGACAAATGATATTAACTTCTTAAGATACCCTCTTATTTACGGTAACTCTAACATGAAACCATGCTATTTTCAGTATCACTAATCCAGACTGCATTAGCTGACAGTCTCGCTATTAGTTCAGGAATACGGAACTGAATATTTTCTCCCATGAAAATCCTAAAGAGCGTGATACAAACACGGACGGACCGATGGGCCGGACGGACGGAAGGACCAATCAACCAAGCAAGCAACACTGGGGTATTATTGTAATAAGTAAAAGCGTGAAATTCTCCTCAAGTTTCATGTGTTCAATGAGACTCACATTGTAATAATATAGGTGAAATTACGCACAAAAATATATAAATTTATTCAAAGAGACACTTGGTGTTTTATTATACAGTATTAATAATAAAATGGAGCTAAGTGAGTATAATTAAAATTGTCAACCCTATGTCATCCAGTAAGGCAAAGAATTACTGAAATCTTAACCTCTGTAGTTTATTTTTCAAACCTTACAATTTTGTGTTCTTCGGATGATGACTCATAGCGTACGTAACACCTACGTAAACTTCCATGTGTTTTTCATTGATAAATAAGTGAAGTTCTGCATGACGTCATTTAAATATAATATATATGAAAGACTTAAAAATGTCAGTGATCAAGACAGTTGCAAATTGACGTTAGCGCGCATTGATGCCTATTTTTCTTCTCCGAAATTATCATTTATAATTCACCTACGCGTAATTATTTCAGAGTTATGCCATAAAATTAGGTATACTTCTGAAACGGGTAAAGCAGTGAAATGAGAATTAAAGTAACATGTTGCAATCAATTCCACTGATAGAGCTATGTATGTTTACCGAAACCGCTTAAATTCTGAATTTTTTAAATTTTACAAAAAAAAGCATTCGCAAAAATCTATCAAATCATAGGAACGATTCCGCCTAGAAGTGTGGTTTAGAATTTATTTTATTTTAGTTATTTATTTGCCCCAAGTAATTTACATCAGATACAGGCTTACAATCAAATAAGGAATGAATTAAATTGAACGCACACCACAAATGGATAGTATTGAGCTCACGAGTGATGTATGTACTTGCGCCAAAACGAAAGTACCTTCAGTGTTCAAACTCGGTTTACAGGAGCCAATCTCATCGAGATTCGGTCTTAGTGCTCCATTTGAATACAAAGTAGCGGCTTTCCCTGCAGCAATACCCACACAGGAAACTCTGAAGCGAAAGCTTAATTGGAAGTCTCAAAAAAGCGGCACGAAACGAGACCGTCTCGTCCTTCCAGGACCCTCCACGTACGTCGACCTAGATTCCGAGACGCGCCTGTGCTGACGACTCAGGGGCAGAGTTTCTTCCCAAGTACGTAAAATATAATTTTTGCTCGCTCTAAACATGTATTTTTGGAAACGATAAGATGAATCATCTCCCCCACAACGGCCAGTGAAACCTAATGGTAAATCGTAATGTCGCCCGCTGAAATTCCCTAGTGGCGAGCTTTTATGATAAATTTTCAAAGTAATACATTCAGTTCAGTGCACATATTAGAAGCATTACAAAGCTATTACAACCATTCAAGAATGTACTTAAATTGAGCCAAAGCAAAAATTGTTTCCTTTTTGTTCAAATTCGACTACAGATACGTTTCATCAAATTTATCTTCCGATAGGAAAAATGTATCACCACGTTTGAAAGTGCGTTCAGGGTTCAAAAGAGATTACTAAAATTTGGAAAAAAAGTTCACGTGTATTTTTTACCATAGTCATTTCTCCCCAGTCACGGTGGATAAAACTGCAGACCCTGAAACACGTCACTTATTCTTCTCTTAATTTTAGGCAAATTCACTTTTCAAATTCACTCGTAGTTCAAGATGAATTCAAATATTTTTTAGTATTGATGCGAAAAAGAAATTTTAACGGGACTACCCGCAATATATCTAATAACATAAATTTATTTGAAGTAGTTTAAAATGAAGTAATAAAATAACATGAGCTATTTTGATTTTAATTTGACATGGCCTAATTCAAAATTGATTCATTTTAATTTGAAACTGATCAATTTTAATCTGAAATTGATTTATTTTAATATGAAACTGATATATTTTAATTTGAAACTGATTCATTTTAATTTGAACTGCGGTTTTTAATATAAAATTGCTTTATTTCAATTCGATATTGACTTATTTTAATGATAAACGGATTTATTTTAATATGAAATTGATTCATAAAAGTTTGAAACTAATTTATGTTAACTTGAACATATATTTTTGAATTTGAGGCTAATGAGCTGTAGCTCGAAAGAATTAGGACGTATAATATATAACCCCAAAGAAGTTTACTAAATTTACATTCAAACTAGTGTTCATTATTGACTGTTTTCAATAAATTGTAAAATTTAGCTTGGCTCAATTCTTTGAAGACGAGTGTTAACAGAGGCTTTACTCGTCTGCAAGGCATTAGTGGTGCAAGGTTAGCACTACGCGAGGCTTCTGAGAGACATTAAAACGTTTGTATTAATCTGAAATGAAGAAAAAACATCTACGTAATGCTCTGATCTACAGATGTTTAGAATCTACAACTGCTCTGGTTATTCGTATTGAAAACCCATGTTGATATGCTTGAATGCCTGTTTCATATTTATGAAACAATTTTGACACTAGAGACAACACTGTTTTCGTTTGCAAGCACGGTTTTAAGGTGTCGTCGACTGAGAGCATAATTATAGGGACTTGAAACTTCTTTAAGAAAATTTGAGGCTTTTGAGATTATCTTAATATTGTCCAGAATTTTTTTCGACCTATTATTGATGAATAGTACCTTAACATTGGAGACCTTTTAGACAATTTGAAAAAAATCAGGGATTGAGATACCCTCAAAATCTATTGCGTGCCTGAACTTTCATGTTCAAATCGACTGAGTCATTTGTTCCAGATAAACTATGCGATTTATGTGTTACAGAGCTCCATTGCTCTCAGACAGAATAACAGTTGCCTCACATTGAGAAATTTTTTAACGATAAATTTCGTTTTGAGCTTTCATAGTCACTAATCATAAAATGAATTACATCCTCTTCTAACGTCCAAAGTATTACACCAGAAAAACTACCTTTTAACTTGTGATGCAAAACGATCAACAATTCATTAATTATTCCTGTACCGGCGATAATCTCTAAGCATGCGCTATGCAACACATTACTTCTCGTCTCAAACTAATTTTCACAAAGTGCTGCTGAATGCCGATAGGTCCACGTAACGCGATTTCAAAACTTTACGCGAGACATATGTTTATAGGTGCCTTAGCCTACAGAGCAGAGTGACCCACATGCTCGCAAGACATGCCTCGCTGCACCAGATGACGCCAGAGAGGAACGCTGTCCCTAGTTCCGAGGTCGCCATTATAGGGCACGGTATCTTATGGCGTTTGAAGGGAAACTCCTCGGGAAGCGAACTTTCTTCATTCCTGCATTGCGAAAGCTCTGAGAAATGGATACCAAAAAGTTGATAATCAACGGAAAGTTCTGTACAATTATTCTCGTTAGGCATCGAGAGTGAAGTCTGACGTCTTCAGCTACGGAGAAAATGGCAGGTGGATTTTCTCAGAACTCAACACCTTGTGAAGAATTAATAGCACGAACACTGTTCATTCTGTAGAACTCAACCTGTAGATGGAAATAAAATGAGTTCATCTGGCACGTGTTTGCATTTATCAAGCAACGGAACTCTCAAGTGTTTATAGAAGTTTTTCTGCATTTTTATAATACATATTCATAAAGTGATCACAAAAGCCAAGTATCCTAACGATTTATAATGTAGGTCTTTGGTGGAAAGCAGAAGCGCTAGATTAGGAGGTATTAATGATTATTCTTCTAATCGCAAAGTTTATAATGTGAGGTCCGCCATGACTACTCTTATTTATTCTCTATTGTTGCGGTTGATTCCCAAAATCCTTCTAATGATGGAGGAACTAGCAAACTAGCAATGAGGCCTGCAGGTCCTCCACTGGTCTCATAAAAAATTGAAATGGGTTAAATATGAAAATTTAGGGGTCATTCAAAGTTTTTAAATGATCTCACATGTGCCATGAACCACTTTCAAATGATGTGGGCGTAGGTAGTACCTACAAGGAAGGTCACCCTAAAAATTTCTGTCTCATTCGAGAAAGTGGACGTCCGTTTAAAGTTAAACTTTGTTAACAAAATCATGCTGATATTGACGCAGCCTTTTCACCACAGAGGGTAGCTGACTTACGTTCCGCATTGGAAGAATATCTCCAAATGAAGCCTCATCCTCATTTCCGACATTCTTGATCGCTCAGTTTTTCTAAGGTGCGGAATCAATCTTTTAATATTATTGTAAGAGAACGACGAACTTTTGAGGTAACTTTGTTTTGGGGCTTATAAGCAAATGAATTAACGTTAGGGCTTGATCGAGTTATTTCGTTGATCGAAAAATTCACTTTCTTCAGGGAGCAGTAAATATTGAGCTTCATCCTGGCAAATATGAGCAATAAAGACTTGGTGTTTTAGCTTTGTCAGGTCAATGACTGAAAACAAATCAGACCATAAACACAAAAGAAGTCCTTTCTTAAACGAATATATTAACGAAGACATGGAATTTGACTTTTTTGGATCAAAAGTCTAATTTATTTCGTTGCCTCTAATGGCAAGCCCATTCATTATGGTTTCTAGCCTCACTTCCGTCATCCCCCCAAATCCATTTCCATTACTGATGAGCTCCCTCATGCTTCCCAAATATATCGGTGCCATGAACATGTTCTCAGACTACAATACTTTTCAACAGGATGCTTTCCATTAGAGACATGACTGTTGTGAGAGACATGACTTCCCTTTTCGAAAACCGCGCTGCTGCTCGTTGAAAAGACCAGTGTTTTCAGAGGACCGCACCATAATCTTAACAATTATTTTTTCAAAATTTTTATGACGTGCGATGTTAAGGCTACTGGCCTATAGTTTTTCGAGACACGTTTCTCTCCACCTTTGTGTATTGATGTAACTACACCGAGTTTGAGCAGGTCTGGGATAGTTTCAGTCTCCATTCAGTCGTCGCAGATTCCGTCAACTGACTTTCCTGTTCGGCAACGCGAGCTGATGTTCGACGTCGAGTCTCGGGGCATGTCATTTCTGACAGCGACTTGAATGCATAATTTCCGGATAAACTCGACTATTCTTTTTTAGAAAGCCTGAAAAACTATTTTACTTACGTATGCATGTCCATACTCTGCGCTTTTTAAACGGCGGGTAGTTAAAGTGCAAAAGTTTGACAAATACCACAAGTACTTGAAAGTTTTTTCAAAGTTTTTACATTGTATAGGGTGGTTAAATTTGAAGGGCCGATATCGATTTTCAATAAAACACAAATTAGGTTCATAATAAGCCTGAATAACTTTAACGCGTTGCTCGATTGTGTATCTTACCATGGTTCAAATTGAGTTAGTCTGAAATAGAGAAATGTCAAATTAAATACAGAAAAAACTTGACGTTTAGGTGTGGTTCACATTCAAAATCGGCCCTTACAACAATTTAACCACCCTTTACTTCACATACACTACGCTAGCGAGCCTAAGCCGTACTCTGATCAAAACAATCGTTGCACAGTCCCATGTTCTGGTCTGCGTCAACCCTTCACTAGCCAAGTCTGCCCCCTCTCCATGTTGCTGACTCACGAGAAGCGGACGCCGCCAGTTCTCCCTCGGTCGTTTCCGCATAATATCCCGGCTATCCCATTGCACCCCTCACGCTTAAGCCTCGGGAGATATCGCTTTTACATCATAATTATTTTCATTCCGAACTGATTCAACTATCGCGAATTTTAGAATCTTGAAAACCGTTTTCATTTAGGGAGACTGAATAATGTTGCCATAATAATATGTGTGTACGGACAGGTAAAAACTGAATGCTTGACAAATCGTACGGAGAGCTATCATGCCGATGACAGCTCTTCAATAAAATATCAACCTTAGACGATCAACTTCGCATGCTTAAAATTTAATGTAATTCTACGACTATAATTAAGCGTAAAAAGTTTCGTAATGTGCGAGATGGTACCATGGTAAATCAATTACTTTATCAAGAATGATGAGGAAAATATGGAGTGGACATTATTTCACAAGGGGTGCTTCCTAAAGAGAACTTGTTTTCAAACAAGTCTCACATCATGAGGTTGTGGCGCATTGAACAAATTTTCTAAGAAAATAACTGTTTTTTTTTATACGGTTTGTGTTTTAGCAGCAGTTGATATAAAGCTGCAGCTCGTACCAATAAATTACTATGCGGCTTAGTCTAGACACTGTAGATTTGTATGTCTATATTATTAAATATAATAAGTAGTGCCCTTGTGATCAGTAGTATTTGCCGGTTGAATTTGGTGGTCAATGCTAGAATTGAATTGTGCTACTGCTTGAATTATTTTCAACAAAATTGCCTCCAGTCAAATATTTTTGGTATCACACAAACTCCTTGTGTTTGCAATTGGTGCAACATTCGTGCGGTATAATTAAAGTAGTGAGTTTTCACTATTCAAAGGTTAGCTAAAATCTTATTGCATTAGGTAACACACACGGCAAAAGAAGAGTGGTTAAGAGGCAAGCTGTACCTTGTACGGTCCCTTGAGAGTATCTCAAATGAATACAACGTGTAGTGTACATATATGTACAACTATGTCGTAAGTCTTTGTCGCTTCATTGTACGAGGAATAACTAAGGCAAAAATGACGGTCACAACAATTCGTAGTGGGAAATTATGTGATTTATTTTTTTTTCAACAATGTGTAGTGAGTGAATATGTCATCATTTATTACCCGAACAATTAGGCAAGGGAAAGTTATGTCATAAGTCCTGAGCGGCTTACAGAAAACCAACAGATATTCAAGAATATGAGCGCGGAGAAATATTTACCAAATTTTGCACACAATTTTACCCGCATAACCCAGTTTCAAATGCTGCCGTACTGGTACGCCTTGTTTTTATACAATGTATCTGCAATAATGTTCTTATAATTTATTTTAAATGCGTAGCGAAAAATATAAACATAAACAGTGTTGCAGAATAGTTTTCCACGCCAGGCTCGAAGAAAGTTAAACCTAGTTTTTAATTCTACGAATATCTGAAATGTTATCGTTGTTAAAAACTTATCAAACCAGTGCGATTTTCATGATCAAATTTCTGTGACGCGTAATGGGTGTAAAGGTTTTTTCATTCGTTATAATTTCGTCCCATAAAAAAGAGTAATAAAAAATTCTCTGGGAGAATCACGCGGCGAAGTTTGAGAAAATGAGAAAGTGTAGGTATTGATGCTCTTAAATTTAATGGGAAAGAACTGGAGCACATCCCCATCTCGAGACAGAGGTAGCTCTTAACGTTTGGTAAGGAGCCTATACAAACGTCATAACTGCACAAATGGCACCGAGATGGCCGCCAGTCTTTAGAAAGCCCTGCCAGACTCGAAAGATTTCCTGGAAAGTAGAGCGGTGACTTGCGAAAACAGGAAGGGAAAGATTATCAAACTTCATTTTCTCAAGGAAAGTTTCACTTCCGCGTATCAACATCCTTAATTCCCGCCACTGATCGTTATAGTTCCCTCATCTAACTCGAGACTTTAGTTGCGTTGACTCGCGTCAAATTCAGTTGATTCTCGGGAATTCTTCAACCTCAGCATCAGCGCATTCAACTGGATGAGAAATTGATCGATCTCCCTTGAGCGTTAATCAGTGATTGAATTTCGTTTTTAAGATTTTGAATTGGCCAAAATTAAATCATCAGCGATTAATTCGCCTTATCTCAAACTATTTGCAAATATTCCTACGCTGTGAAATACTCCTCAATTCAATCACATTTGAGAATTTTGCGAGGCATTGTTCACTACAAACTAAACATTTTTCAACTAGAAGTTAGGAACGTGTAGAGTGAATAGTAGACGGTTCTCCCAATCGCGGTTGCAGAGGAGATTGTGATCATAGAACTCTCTAATGCGTACCGCATCGAACGCTGGAAATGCTGCACCAGAGGCAGGAAATCACCCTTAGAAGACCATTTTCAAACGCCGCTGCGGCACTCCCGCTACGTTTCATGAAAGAGATCTCCCACACTATGGTAGTTCGTGAGCGTGAAGGTTTGATTAGAGAATTTTTCACCGACGCAGCGGGCTTTATCCGGGTCAGTGGGAGTGTGTCCGAGGCAAATGGTTTCGCGAAAAAGTTGATGCAAATTTACAGTGCGCTTGACTGTAGTGCGAGACCACTGTGAGAACCATCGTCGTGCCTGACCGCTGGTGCCAAGAGAAGTCCCTTAAGGCACCGGATTTTTGAATTTGAGCACGTATTAGCTTTAGACTCATGAATTGAAATTCCTTTCAGTTAGTCTCTTCAGTGTCATTAGGATAGTTGATCATAGTCGGATCCGAACGATTGGAGTATTGATAAGTTCATCTCACGTGTGAATACATGAATAATAAAATTGAACTGAAGTCCGAATGGTGCATAAAATCAAAAATATGTAAACAGTTAATAACATCAAATTGTCATTTTTACGTTTACAAAAAATGTTTTAATACACAGCTGACCAAAGTTCCCTTCCTTTGTATTCTTCAACCACAAGAGCGCCGTTTGTCTCTCTCTTTTCAATGGTCGTTTAACACCAAAGCAAACCAACAGGACTTCTGGGGGCTCTCGAGTGACTTCCTGGGGGATGTTTCTAATGAAGATAATGTTTGTGTGCTGCAATGGTAAAAAACGTCAAATAATGGCCTCATTAACTTGTTTTTAGTGGAATAGGATAGTCAGAAGTCTTCTCGACTGTTAATCCACAACTAGACCATTTTTATCCATGAATACATTTTTCACTACTTGATTGATAATTTAATGAATCACTTCGTACAACACTATAAGTTTTGAAAACATTTTTTTCGAAAATATCTTTGCAAATAAATGTTTTGTGATCCTCTCCTTAGCGGCGTTCAGTTAAAAAAGTATATTTTTTAACTTTCGCATATAATTTTACCATGCCATTGCCACAAGCAAGGCCGTATTATTCCATTGTGTTCACTTCCGATTTTCCAAGTAAATTACCTCTCTAAAATAATTGCTTTCACTTGAGGCTGCAATTCATCCCGAGAAAATCATTTTGATTTTCCGCCACTTGATCTGGAGTTTTCCTTCAGACACGACACAAGATGAGTAAGTCAATACTGAAGCCCCGAGGCCAAGGGCGGAATCCATATTGATTCAAATGTTCTTGCTTGAGGGCAATTGTAATAAATCTGCGTCGCCTTTATTTATAAATAATTTATGCCCCATAGAAGCACAATATCATCAAGTTAATACTTTTTTACTGACTGATCACCTTGATATTTCAGCTCGTTTATTTCCTCACTTCATTAAGGCGTCTTCAGAATTTAAATGGAAATCTCAAAATTAGAACTTCGGTTGAAATGGGTGGGTGTCGCATGGGTATATTCAATAGTCCTTGATATTTAAAAGATTCTGCAAAAAGGAAAGTAGCGAGTGCTCAAGTATGGAAATTACAACACAATGGAAATTGTTAGCACAAATATTGACAGTCCTTTCAATCATTTGAAACCAATTACATTTGATTCCTTTTTTATCTCACAGTCCTGAAATATTACTATCGTTATCCGCATAAGTCCGTCCACTGCTATTCACAGAAAGTTTCGTTGTTTTATTCAAATATTTCATCGAATTATATTCCTGATTAATTACATTAATTAATGTCGCTCGTAAAAAATTGGTTGAACTACAGTCACATTTTTAGTTAAAAAATGTGATCATGTTTATCCTATTTGGAGATGTTAGAATGACACTTATCTCCATACTGATATGCACTAAATTTTAGAGATTTTTAACGATGCATAAACTAGTTAGAGTTTCTTACCGGTACATTCTTAAATGAATAATACCTACTCCCTTCTAAAGTGCAAACTTAATAACATTTTATCATTCTCGAGCTAAGTTCTCACTTCATCTGAGCTACCCAAAATTGACCATGGACCTGCTTTTTCGATATATGTTTTGACCAGCACTATATATATTCATACATATTTGATAAGCAGCACTCCTACTCCTGAAAAATATACCAATATCTAAAATTTCACAAAAACATTATAGACTTTTTTATCTTCCGTTGCAAACAAACACTTGTTGGAACGAATACTACGAGCCACAAGGTTTTCTTTGAAAATTTCCTGAGAGACTTCAACTCTGCTTGTGTAGTGATCCACTTGCGGCCAGTTGAACTGGCCCAGGAGCAGGCCGCAGCCGGGGGTACGGGCAACGAGATTTGCAGTATTTTTGCGCACCTTGGCGTAGCGGTACACTGCTATTCTTTCCTCATGCAGCGCTTCGGGAAACATCGCTGCATTATTTGACGTCTTCGCAGAAGCCAGAGCTACGTAATGCATTTTTTGAACGAATTAAGTTCTTTAAAAACGGAGTTGTAAGACTGATAAATGTTGTCTTTGGAAGACGCGCAATCAACAGGTTCAAATTTTACAGACGCGATGAAACCACCGAGCGTTTGCACCGCTAACAATTTATTCGTTTAGCATTGTAAGCAACGTTGTTGGAGCTATTTTTCAAATCTTTAGACTCATCAAACGAGCGTTTAAAATATACTCCGTTTGCGTCTGCACTCCTGAAACAATTAGCATGACTTTCTATGCCAATGAAAGTTGAAAGAAATTGTGCTTTCACGCCCAGAAAAACGACAAGCAATAGGTACAGAGTCTCAGGTACGGAAAGTTTAGTTGTATCAACCAGCTTGTACTGAGAAACACATGTGATATATATAGTGAAAAATGAAAACCCTATTTTCACTGACAGTTCATTATCGTGCCGTGGTTCAGGCAGTGTGTTTTGATTTCAAAGAGTTTTGGAGGACGGCTTTCCACCTGGGCCGGCCTAACATGTTTTTTAATTGTACTTTGGAAGGATAATTGGAAAACTCCATTAATAAATGGACGAGCGATTTGCTTCAACTGTTAACTTCGAGGTTGGCATTGCGCGTTATTATCATTAATAATCTATGTATAAAATTATCAAAGATATCGAGTTCCTAGATTGAAACACTTCTCATACTTTTTTCAGAGAAATTTGATGTAACATATAAAAATCCTACGAATCGTGTTTATTACATTCAAATTGTTCTTTTTCTAGAGATTCAGAGCACTAGGCATTCGTATATATACAAATAACTGAAATATACTTGCGGAAATAGCTGAAACTTCCATACAGAAACAGCTGAACGAACCCTACAGAAATGGCTGAAACATTTCGACAGAAATAGCTGAAAGATTTTGACAGAAACAGGAGAAATATCTCGCCAGGAATAGCTGAAGCATCTCAACAGAAACAGCTGCTTACGTTAACATTATCACAGCATATATCGCTCCCAACTTTAGGGAAACGTATTCAGGAACTTTAGCGACGTTCTTTTTCTCTTATTTTTAGTAATTTTACTCATATACTGTATTGAATTTATCATGAACCTATTCCATAAGCAACTGTGTAGGTCAGATGTAATTTGAACATTCGCACTGAAGTGATACCAAAGTTCGAATTGTATTCCTGTGAGTTTGTGAACTTTAATATCAAGTGTTATTTCACCTCCATGAACCATAGGGTGGTAGTGTAGGCGCCTCATAAGGGTCATGCTGCCTACTGACTCGAACAGTTTTCTCTTTTACGGATTATTCATGTGAATCAACAATCCTTACTTTAGACGGATAACAGAGAAGTGCAGTACCCGCTTTAGCCTCATCAACACAAGAAACTCAAATTCACGATAAAAAGACTGATGCAATTTCTGTAGGGACGTTTCAGCTACTTCTGTAGGGAAGTTTCAGCTATTTCTGCAGGGACGTTTCAGCTATTTCTGCAGGGATGTTTCAGCTATTTCTGTAAGAATGTTTGTGCTATTTCTGTAGGGATGTTTAAGTTATTTCTGTAGGGATGTTTGTGCTATATCTGTAAGGGTTTTTCAGTTATTTCTGTAGGGATGTTTTAGCTATTTCTGTAGGGATGTTTGTGCTATTTCTGTAGGGATGCTTAAGCTATTTCTGTAGGGATGCTTAAGCTATTTCTGTAGGGATGTTTCAGCTATTTCTGTAGGGATGTTTCTCACAGGGACGCATTTACTTCAGTTAGTTCGGCAGTTTCGAGCCAACATCGCAGCGAGTGGCTCAGCTCATCAGCGTGTGGTGTCGATGTTTTCGATAATAATAAAAATAAAAAAGCGTTTAAAAAAAGGTACTTTAATTCAAAGTTTGCTGAAATAGGATAAAAATCAGTGTTGATTAATGCGTGACACACTCTTTATAAACTTTTTTACCAGCTAAAGCCCCTGACGCCCTGTTCAGAGAGCTGTGAAAAATCGTTACTCAAATTTTAGTATATTTTAACACGATATAGATTATATGCATAATAATTATTGATAGATTTTTTCACAATTAAAAGATAATATAGTTACTTGCACGACTTCCATCGGCAAGATACTCACGGAAACGTCGGTTAACTTTATTATAGTGTGGCTTTTAAAATTTATAGTGTGTTGATAAACTATATTCCACGTTAGGATAAAACACTTGCAAAAAAACTACGAAATTTCGTGACAAATTACAATGTAAAAATATTCCAGGAATACTGCCCGGGCAAAGTTTCTCACCAGTCATAGCAGTGGTAAAACATTAGTGTATTCACAACCTATCTATAATTCACAATACTCCTAGTAACTATTAATGAATCATTGTGATCAACGTAGGAATTTTATGCATGTTTTTTATGTTTCAATGATACTAATTGCACTGGATTTTTTGTGGCAAAATTCCCCATCGCGTGCTGGAAAAACGTCAGTCAGGTACACACGGAGGCAACGACCGACGGGACACGGCAAAGCGCTCGGCCAACCTGCCATTTCCTGCCGTGCAACCTCCGTTACATGAGATCCCCTGCAGGAGCTATCGTGGCAACACATGCGATGGGATCAATCAGCAGAGCTGATGATTCAAGTGCTGATTTTTATTTGAAATTACGACGCTCATAGTTCGATTTCTATCCAAGGTAAATATAATTACTGCGGTTCATTCCGACGTGAATTTTTACTTAATTTTTGAGCGAAAATTCTATTTCCTTCATTTTTATTCTATTTAGCCTTTTATAATCGCATCCATAAGGCGATGACCGTGGGTGAGATGACTGCCACCTACAGAATATTCGCGCCCGTAAAATTCTTCTGAGAAAACTGCAACCATGAGTTCAACCATTCCAGCGTCACTAATTATAATATTACAGCTCATTTAAACCAAAAGATTATTGCAGTATGCTGCTTAACCCTCTAACCTTACTGCAATTTCATACTAGTTGCATTTGACGATATAATATCAGTATTAATAACCTCAAGGCCCGAGGTGGTGCCTAGCCCACCGAGTCAAAAGATTGTCATGTTTTAATAATGAAGTGATAAATGATTCATGGCAAAATGCAATCATCAGCTAAACTGATAAACTGCGCTCGAAGAACTAATCTTTGTTTGCATGCAAATATCATGCTTCGATTATTGAGCTACTTGTAAAAGTTTATAAAACGCAAACTATATTTTGAAGAAAAGCGTGGCTCTGGTAGCGACTACAGCGCATTGGTTTCCGTTGATTTTAATCGTGAAAGGAATTGGAGTTCTAGCGTTTGTTATCGTGTCAATCCTTCCACCTTTACTTTAACATCAATGCAATGATATGCATACTTACTGTCAAAATCTACAAAACCCATACTTTATAACCTTTTTTGCGTATCAGTCACTACATATGAAATTTAAGCATTTTGAAACGAAATAACTTTCAAAAACTTTTCACGTCCAACGGTTTATTTTCATCAAGGTAACTTGAGTCCATTCTAGTGGTGAGGGACACGTTGCAGACAGACATAGGTTAGGTTAGGTTAGGTTAGGTTAGGTGCTGAGGCAGAATGAGAGCGAAAGTGTTGTGTCGAGGTGGTGTTGTGATGTCGGCGTCCTGACAAACGGCTCTCGACTTCGTGAGGTAGGACTTGATTCTTCTAACAATGCTCATATCTATTTAGTGTGATGGGGGATGAAGGTATCGGAGTTGTCATTAGTGAACTCTAATATTTGTGGTTTTGCAGTGCTGACATATGGAGGTCGGTTAACCAGCAGTCTATCCTTTGAGTAGAATAAAGATTAAGTAGAGCTTTACTGGTTGATCAGGTACACTCAAACTCAACGTACGGTCCCCGAAAATACTTCACCTCATTAGCGTCATTTTCAACTGTACATTCCGTTCTATGTATATGTAGTCGATTAATGATTCCAGTTTATTTAAGGTATCGAATTCACATTAAATAAAAACACAATACTTAAATCAGAATTTACTCTCAGAGCGTCTGACTTCCACCTTCACTTAAAGCTGATCCTTAAAATTCCTGCAATTTTTTAAGTGATGCAGTTCCAGTTCAAGACAGTGCTAACTCGCAAAAGGTTATCGACTCTACGGGAAAAAAATTTCAAACTTTTATTTCTTACCGCAAAACACCGTTCCCAAGATCTCATGAGCAAAACTGCTTCACCACAAAGGGACGCGAACTGCGCTGATGTGATCAATTTCTAAGAAAAACAAGACGACATCAGGGCAGCCTCGGGAGTGGGCGTGACGAGTGCATCTGAAGGATTTAAAGTTAGAATGAACAGCATGAGACATCAGGGTTACTTTTTGCAGTTGCACAGTTAAGTGCACCTAACTGGTAGTGTGCTCTCGGATTTTTGTGGTGTACTGAACAATTTTCATAATCAATAAAAAGTTCTTTGTTAACCATTGTGACGAAGAGCTTGATTCTACGTATAGAAAAATTATCTAATAAGGGAAGATCTACGTTGGCACAGGCGAGTCTTGAACAAATAGGTCAACACATCAACCCGTTCAATTGAACGGTAAGCTCTGAGAAAATTGATTGTAATAAATTTGTCCTGTTTTACTTCCAAATAATCTTCTCTATAGAGTGGGTTAAAATACACAATTTTTTTTCAATAAGAACCATACAGTCTATTCGTTGAGTATATTAGTGAGACAAATCCTTTTAGGTTTCATTTTCTACAGCACCGTAAACCCAAACATTTTCTATAGAATCAGCGAAGTAGAACCTTTATTAATTCCAAAAGGTTTTACCGTTGGGTTTTCAGTGCTTTACAACTACTGGCGTGGTGTGGGATATGTGGAGTGAGTGGTTTAAACTTTCTTTTCCAAGGGATGCACTCCACGGTCAAGTGAAAAAGCCCTCGTCTTAGCCGAGATTTGAACCAGGGTCCTCTCGGTTACGAGTCCATCACGCTAGCGGTACGTGAAGGAATAGAAATCCTCTAATAGAAGAAATCTGATGTTTTTTATTCATACACTTCGTCACTTCTCTAAGCCAGACAACTGCGTTACGTTCAAAAGTACGAATGTGTACGGGAACTGACTCGGCGAGATCAAATTCGGGGTTCATCTCCTGTATAACTTGTAATGGCTTTACGAGCGAGAGAATCATCAATATTACTCTACCCTTGCTCGGGATGTCCATGCAGAAAATTGGAAAAAAGTTCATTATATTTTATTGGGCTTAACAAAATTTTCCGTTCCACAATGATAAATAAAAAATTCCACCATTTTAAATTTCTTATTTAATTATGTCCCGACAAATTATGTCCCCTGAACAAAATTTTCCGTTTCAGATAAATCAATAAAAAATTCCATCACTTTAAATTTTCTATTTAATTACATCCTAATAAATTGCGTTACTTATATACGTAGTGTTTTACATTGCACGTCCCTCCACTGTGAGTCTTAAGAGTTTATTGTGTATGCTTCAGTCTATTACCAAGCTCTGTATGTGTATTTTACGTAAGGGCCTCTGAATGCGTTGTTGGTAATCCATACTCTTTGTTAACAGTCCGTGTCTTAGATTTGACTGTGTGCATATAGAAATAAAGAAGGTAAACCCTGTTCAATTAATTATTCCTTAATTTTCTTCCAGAGTCTGTTTTTAACTTTTTCAACTATGCGTCATTGATCTCATGTTAATCACAGTAAATTTATTCTTTCCCAACCTAATTAGTTAAGATTCTGGATTAAAAATGCGACAAGCTTAACACTTTCAATTAATGTGCTTATATTATTCATATTTTCATCATCTTGAACTTCTTTTGGCATTTAAACAGCGACTTTTCTAAAAGAAATGCATTGATACACTGTTCGTAAAAAAAATTATCTTGGATTCGTGTAAAATTTCACTCAACGCAAACTTAACATCTGTACCTAATAAGATTTTTGAAAAGCATACATTTATATGAGAAATTCGTGAAGGAAACTCCATTTCATAAGGTATTTCTGCTGACGTCATACTAGCATTTGTGTTTAATAAAACCAACAATGTTATTTTTTGGTTGATGTAATCAAATATCCTTAATTCGAATTTCAAATTTCCAAGCACTTAATAAAAAATAAAAGTTCCTGTTACACATATCAAAGCTGAGTCTTATCTGCTCTCATGCAAAAGTTGTCACCGAATATCTTCTCTGTTAGTAACATGGACCTGAACATTCCCCAATGTTGATCAGAGTATGAGAACATAAAATTGAACTACCCTTTTTAATATAGATATAAAACATCCTCTTCGGAATATCGAATCCACTTTTGTTAAGAGTCATATTGAAGTGAAGCATTAACGCAATGGAAATACGGCAACCACCACCAGTTTCCGCGACCGACTCCCGCCGGCCACAGTGTCTGCCATCTGTTGCTGTGACGCGCACATATTTACTGCAGGGAGGTGAGCGCTGCTGCTGCAAGTGGGTCAAATGGAGTCCACGCTGCAGACCAAGCTCGAGATGGTCGCCAAAAATAGCATTTTGTTCTCGCACATTTTCTAAGACCAGCTCTGCGGTGTTAGCTACATTGAAGTGTTAGATGCGCTCGTGTGAACTAAAGGGCACTGTAAACACACGTTGCATCACGGCACTTCTCCCTCCCTCTCTTCTTCTGTCTTTCTTTCTTGCTTCTTTCAGATTCCCATACCTATACGTCGAACAATCTATCTATTCTTCGGTTAATAAATATTGTTTTCAAGGTTGCTGATTAACGTACATAAGAGAAGATTCTCAGTAAAAGTTGCTGGTGAGAAAAAATTGCTAATGAAGTGCGCTCCTTCCTAAAGTATTTAACACTTTAGAATTTACTCCCCCTATGAAACATCAGAGCACTATTTTAAAAGTTGATAGTTCAAATGACCCGAAATGACATGGCCTTGCCCTTGAATTGACTATACGTTCCTACTTGAGCCATCTGGGAAAATTGTGCAGCTTGTGTAGTTTCTCCACTTAAACCGTTACCTAAACAGGAACCTCAAGAATTAACCGTTTAACTTTAAATGATCGACCCATAAACGAACATTGAAATATCTGAGGAACAAAATGAAGAGCGGTCCAGCCATTCCACGAGGTGGACAGTCAGAGCAGCGCGCAGTTCTCGGCAGCACATGTCTGCCTGGGACGCTCCATGCAACCCATGTCTGCCCGGGACGCTCCATGCAACCCATGTCTGCCTGGGACGCTCCATGCAGCACATGTCTTCCTGGGACGCTCCATGCAGCACATGTCTGCCTGGGACGCTCCATCAGGCCTGTGCGGCAGACCTGCGACACCTGCCACAGCGCACCAGATGGCAGGCCATCACACTGCTCTGACACGCAGAGTTCACAGTTAACACGAGCGTCCACTTGTTTTTGTCACCGCCATACGCGTGGTTACGACGTCTGTTCCAGTCCATGCGTGACTTAACAAATTCGAGCGTTTACTGTGGACCACTTGTTTTATTACTGTGAAATTGCACTTTCGAAGAAGCAGCTGCTTCGACTTTGACTTCCAGAAACCCAAGAGTACAATTTGGGGACGTAATTACAAGTAGCGCTTGTGTCTTTCATCGCTTTTTTGCATTTTGTACTTAGGAAATACATGCAAATCCTAGTCACTGACTCAAAAATCTCTGCGAGATGTTAGCGTAAGAATATGAGTGGAATTTAAGCGTGGGGATAAGTTGTCAGATATGAAGCTTTGTTAAAATATACTTGTAGTCGTTAAAACGGAAATCATTTTTCGGATAAAAGTAAGCACCGAGAGTGTAAATTTGTATTAATTAAGCATAATTTATATCAAAGTTTGGAATATTTCTGCATTTTATGTAGTAATAAATAGCCACATTTACTCTAAGTTTAAAAGTTGACTACACATCTCAAAGTAAATTTAATTTTTGGTAGGCTAAATTTTTCCTTCGCTGAGCGAGTTTTCTGCTTTGTTTTTAAGAGCTAATGATACGCACACTTAGGAATGAAAAGTTATTGATACATAACTCCATTAGTCTTTCAATATTGTTCTCCTCTTTCTTTCTAAAAAAAAGTTCATTATATACGTCTTAGAAAACAGAAAAAAATCGCCTGCTTTTGAATTTCTTCATCCTCCGAGATTCCTTTCGAAAGTATGGAAAAATCTGAGATTTTCTTTCGAGAGTAAGTAAAAATCTGAGATTTCCTTTCGAGAGTAAGTAAAAATCTGAGATTTCCTTCGGAAGTGCAAAAAGTGAGTAAATTTACCACTGCCGCTTTAAATAATTCTAACTTCCCTAGGGAAAAACTTTTGAACTGGTTGCCCAGGTCTGCCTTTCTGACGTTACGTAAAAGAATTTGCCGAGAAACTCAGACATCGGACGAAGAAGTGATTTTCACTTTAAAAATTCGCGTTCATATGAGGTTTTTTGATGTGGACGCGTATTTTGATTTTGATTGCTCAATAAGATTTCTTAAAGTAGCGTAAATATAAAAGATAAGTTTTCAAGTATGGAAAAGTTATATCGAACGTTTGTCTTACTCAACACTCCCAACATTGCATCCATGAAGTACGTATGTTAGTACAGTGTAAAAGAATATACTTTCTCGGATGAGTTATTGCTTTAGAAAATGCACCAACAAATAACGACTGAAGACTTTGGCACATTTTATTCATGCACTACACTTCCAATATCTTCTCACATTCTCGAGAATGTAATAATTTTTGCGGTTTCTGATTGTTGACTAAATTTCAGCTTGTGAATTCGATAGTGTCACAGGACACAATGGAAAACTTGTGCACTATGTACACGGATGTGTAAGGAGAAAATGGATCCAAGCTCTTTGAACAGTTCATTCATATAGAGCAAACAGGTCTTGCCGTCATCCTTGGTTTCATTATGTTGAATGAGCTGCAACAACGTATATAAAATTCAAGTCAGGAATGATTAAGCGTTGTGGTGTTCTAGGAACGGGAATATGCTGGAAAATTTCCCATTTCTGGTGTACTCGCTCGGGCAAATTGGTAGGTTTTAAATGACATGAAGCTTAAGAATCTTGTATGTGAAGTGACTTATAAAGAGCAAATCATCAAGTGGGGGGCAGCGTTGATGTAGGTCCTGACGTGCAGATTTAGTACAAAAACAATAGGAGTAGGTCAAGAGGCGTGATTATTCACATCATTTTTCTGGTGAATAAACCAGAATGGCGTAGAGAAAATTTTATAAAACATGTGCAGGTAGCAGAAATTCACTGTATGGCTGGAGAAAACTTCTTGGTATAATGCACAATGAACAGTAAGTTGAGACGATAGATAAGTGTAGGAAGCTGGTTACCCTATAGGGAAATAATGCATAGAATACTGTGACTGATTTCATGAAAATCTATCCAAAACCGTCGGTTGTTCCAGAAACGCAATCGAGCGTTCAGTGGGTACATTCACCCATTCCAAGTGACAGGGTACCGAATCAGTTCGAAAAGTTGAAAAAACATCTATGTACACAGATATGTGCAGTATGGTTCCACCGTTATTTTCAACTGACACAGAGTTAACACATTTTAGGAGCCACTTAAACGTATTCGTGGAAGAAATAAAACGCCGCTACCAAATATAGACACGTAACTAAATCGACGTAATTTATGAAGGATCAATAAATAGTTCAGCCTTTAATGGGTTAATTATCTCTTAATAATCTAACGGTTACTTGATTGCTGCTAATTCCTAATTTTGAGTCTCATCTGTGCCATCAAGGACGAAAATTAATGAATCCAATATTCTTATTAGTGATGAATAAGTACGACAGCAGTTACCTGCTTTCAGTTTCCTCTCCCAACACGCGGCACAAGAGTCAGATTTCAGTCTTGTAACCTCAGCGGACAACGCGTATAGAAAACTCCGAGCAAACATTCCAAAACAATTGACCTGGACTTGTAGGGCTGTTCAAGGAAAATAATGGCCAGAGGAGGCTCCATATGATCCATATTATGTCATGGCAGTATTAGAACCAGGGCCCCGAGTCCGAGTTACGTTGGAGAGTCTTTTTTCACCAACAAGAGGCTTCGAAAATGCAACGGAATTTCCCTAATAAAAGCGAGAGAGATGACTTTTTGATTTCACGATATGCTAGATGCATGCACATGCTCAAGAATATTGCTTTTTTTTTTAAAGAAAATATTTGTCTTTATTTTTTAAGGCTCTGAATGTGTTCATTTCAATGGAAAATTTTTGATTATAATATTTTGCCTCATACTACTTTAGAGAAACACATGCAAAGTAGGAACTAAAATGATGAAAACATGACATTCGGCTTGATTTGTATCCATCAATTAGTTACTATTCAGATTTTACGGTAATTTTGTACATGAGTTCAGAACTGACGTATTTGTTCATATTTCGGCAATTGCTGAAAAATAAAGTGAGCTCTGGGTGATGTTAAATAATATTTCCCTTTTATGTTTCTATACATAAAATTATTCGAATTTATGCGCTCTGTTCCAGGTACATTTGATGCTTAATTTTCTTGAATATCAGAATAAGAATGGCAAGAAAAAGTTGTAGAGAACAAGAGGCTTCACAATTATCGTTTATGGAGACAAAGCGTCAAATTCGAAAAAAGTTAGATCAACAGTCCCACTCAAGCCGACTATCGAAGTCGAATTACTCAGCAGGAGTTAAAGAAAAAGCACGCAGTCCCTGGATAGTTATTTGGTTTCAATATCCAGGAATTTCTTATGCCTCGAAGGCTGCGCGGCCACTTCCCAGGGCACGTTGTCTCTTTCGAGTTTGCGCATTATAATTACAACTCCCATTTAAACATAGTAATGATGGTAATATTAATGTATCATACTTCTAGCTAGCTTGTTTATGTTCTGCGCAATTTCTCATTCTAATTTCTGATGGATAAGCAGATATTTTACCTTGATAATTCCGAATGATCAAGAGTTTCCGCTATCGAAAGCTGAGTTAAAGTGGAGAAATTCGCTCCCGGTTTTTCAATACATAGCTTCAGGGTCGCCTGCTTCTACGACTTACGATCGGCCTGAAGAGATCGCAGTAAACTAACAGCAGGAGTTATGGGCTGCAAGACTTTTTTATATATTCACGATACATATTCTCGTAAAGAAGAATGAAAAGAAAACAACAATATCATTAATGAATATAAAAGACAAGAGGGATCCTAAAATAGGTCCTTGAAGAACTGCATGACTTTAATATATCAACGAATTTTGATTGCGTTTCACCAATTACAGCATATTGTTTACAATTTTCAGGTATGACTTAAACACTTGAGAGCAAGTCCTCTTATGCCATAACGGTTCCGCTTCGAGAGTCATACTTGTATTTTATGATCTGCTCAGTAGTTAAATCTGCTCAGTTAAAGTAGTCCCCGCTGAAATTGGCGAGGTCTTGAGGAGTGATCGGCAATGTGGGCTCAGGACACGTCGTTGCTATATATAGGTGGTGAGAGATATAACTCATCAACCGCAATGCAGTCTACTCTCAGTAACAATTCGTACAATATCGTCATTTCAATTATAGAAATTATATATCAATTATATCAGACAAAACTGTCAAAGCCTGCAAACTTGTTTAATTCATTTTCCATTGTCATATTTTACTTCTAGATTGATTAGAGATATCAAATTTTAATATTCTCAGACACTAGGCATGTGCTTGACGAATTTATTACACAAAAAATCATCTTCCTCTCAACAAACTGTAGTTTAAAGAGCTGTTTTCACAAGGTGGCTGTAGGAGACTATGCATATATTTCTTTTCTCAAGATAGACGAGTCGTTTGGCAAGCTCCCAAGTGAAGATGAAACTGTCTAGAGTGCATCGTCACGCTCAACTGTTAAAGCTTTAACTTCACCCGTTAATCTTCCTCTTTTGAGCTCCTAAAGCTGTGCCATTGCCACAATGGGTCACAGCCCTACGGAGTCGCTGAAAATTAAATTGCAAAAGACGAACCGAAATGACGAACACGGGATGTAATTAATCGTCAGTTAATGTTTCTCTCGGACACTGAGATCCCTGTGCCAAGTTTTCCGCTCATGGGCCTATTGAATTTTACAACAGAAGATATTTTTGTTCAGAATATGACTTAAATGTTGCAGCTGTTCACATAAATTATCAGAAATTCTATAGTTTACTTTTTGTTCACCTAGCGTGATATTCGTAATGTTGGGATTTATGGAATGTTCACAAGTTAATGTACGCTAAATCTGACATTCACATTTTACACTTGAAAAAATATCAATATTGCGTCTCATAACTCTGACGGCTCCTGTGCCGTCTTCCAAGTATGCTTGGAAGACGCTTCAAAACATACTCCAAATGCAAGAAGTTTATAATAAATGTACATAAAATTGGCCTTGGAATGTTTACGTCAATTTAAGAGTTCGTTGCAAAATCGTTCACGTACATATGAGCTAGGAAAAGTAAGAACATTAGAGACGCTCGTAAAGCCGTCGCTTGGGACCATGATCCAGCGGACGGAGGCGCGAAATGACCTGACCTCTTTGACGTCCTCCAATTATTCACATAATGTATACATTTTTTTGTCACTTTATGTGACGACAAATCAAAATGCTATTAATATCATGAGATATAAAAATATGACAATTTAATTTCGATTCAATCCATGTGACATTCAATGGTAAAGTTCATATACATACAATACAAGCATGATCTCTAAAATTACTGCGGCTTGACATAGGCTGTGTACATGGCGCACATCTAAGGACTCGAGTGGGAATATTGGCCTCTTGTATGACCTTTAGTCAAAACAAAATGAGCGTATCAAGATTATAGAATTAGGCTACACTGCCATTTATTCCATACATTCCGTTTATTCCATACTCTAATTTTTAAAATCTACCATTCACAATGTTACACTGCTTTTTTGCTGAACCTTCGGCATTGAAATAATATTTTGTTATTTTTTTGTACAGCCGTGCGTGTGTGTGTGAAGAATTTAACCTTTACTTCCTGAATCTTTATCATTTACCAATCAGTGCGTTTCTTTAGAATTTCTATTTTATTCTAAAAATTGTTAAGACATTCTATAAATGAGTTTTTCTTCAGTTTTTGCGAAACCTCAAGATATCATAACAACGAAGGCATCCAGCGAGCTAGGAGCGGAATATAGTTCCTAATAATACTACCATTGTGACACCAAAGGCTGTTCGAGATGCATGGGGAGCCTTTCTAGCGCATGCACACCCAAGAGTGCAGTAGACCAAATGATCGCTCTCTTTGTTGTACATTGAATGTATCCCATCATTGGCTACGCGGGAAAATATCCGTCCATTTAAAACTTCCAACATTTACCTCAGTCGACACTGGACATTCCGCTCGTCAGCGCCGCGTGAACGAAGTCGTTTTTTCTTATCACTTTCCCGGAGTTCCGTTAGGACGCAGCGGCCGCGGTCGTTTCAACTGCGTCTCAGCAGCGCGACCCGCGACGGTAACAGATGGTTCCTGGAGTCTACCTTAGCGCGGATTTTCTTGAGGTCTTTCTGGTCCATATCAATTATCCCTGGACAAGGAATGGTTTCATTTTCAGCAATCTTGGTATTTTCTCAAGTGTCAATTTTAATTCAAAGTCATCGTCAATCATTTGTAAGGTTTGTATGTATTTGTGGACGCACAGCATTCAGATTGACTAAGGAAGAGTCTTCGACAGTTCAAGGTCAGGATTTATCTATGAGCTCTTCTAAACCAATTTATGCTATACAGAGGACATGACCTCCAATTCATATTTGATTTATATGCCTCTCAAATTGAATTACTCGTATTGCTGCATGTCAATACGGGCGATGGAGTGCTTTCAATGATAGTGCACAGTTGACGACAGATCTTGAGAGTACGAACCTCTTGATGTCAGGTAAACGAACAAAATGAATTCACCGAGCCGTGTTTTTCTTCGTTTAATTCCCGATGATAATTTGACAATATTTACTCGTGCGTTTGAACAATTTATTCGATTCCTCAATAAATTTATTCATTTTTACGAGTTATGCCAATGAAGTTTAGTTTTTGTAAGTTAACGAGAGTATTGAACATGATCGGTAATAAAATACACATAAATTGAGGAAAAAGTTTAATTTGCCTCCAAGATTGATGCCGTAGGAAGTTTTGCTGGTGACATTTTATGTGATCAGTTCTGTTTTCAATCGAGAACTTGGGAAGAAGTTCATATTCTACATTAAAATAATTTTTTTTTTTAAGAAGTGTCGATGATTAGCAAAACAAATTAAATTTTTGTGCTCACACATTCAGACTGAGTCAGTGTATCAAAATATAAGAAATTTTAAGAAAATTCGGCGAATATGAACTATCTAACATTATTTTACAGTATATTGCCATCTGCCTGTCATCAACTGCATAACCTCAGGGTATAGAACCTCATTCTGATGTATTCGCCAAGAGAAATTCCTGGGTCAAGTGCCCATGCAACGAATAAACTACAGATTATTTGCTATAAACTATGGATGGGAAATTTAGGTTGTTTTTTCTACAGGTGGAAATGTAATTCTATGCTGGAAATTTCTAGGGGCACATTTACCATTACGAATTATGTACACTACATGTAGTAATAACTGTAACCATCACCGTTGTCATCTTTATTCATGCAACACATGCAATTTACTCGGCATAAAATTTGAAGATTCTTGGTTAATGCCCTCAAAATCTTTACTCAAAAACCGGTTGGCCATCACAACCTCATAAGGTTACTTGAAAACTATTTGTCACTTAATATTTTTTTTATGAGTATGGACTTCTTCTGGGTTATTTTTCGAGTTAAAATTTGTGTTTTTTTAAATCAGTTGACGTTTATGATGTTACGTTTCATCTAACGTAACTCTTAATTCATTGCTTCTAACTTGTTCCTTGACTTTATCCTATATGTCCTAATTGCGAAGGCGTTTTAATGCAGGCTACAGAGAAAAATAAATACTCAAAAGCTGAACTCGTAAAATATGTCATCATCTGATCACCGACAACGATTTCGATTGTCATGTTATTGCAAATGCAACAGAGTCCATCAGGTATGATGATCAGGAGTTTTGAATAGCTAAATTTCGTATCCATTTTACCTTAATTAAAAGATATATCGCATCGTTCTCCCGGTGACGAGCTGTCGTCTGAACGCGTGCAAACGCTGCAAATCAGGTTGATTGCCATATTGTGCTCGTTTGACCTTAGATCTGGGTGACAAGATGACGCAATAGCGCCTAGTCATCCTCATAAATGATCTTAGTGAAGTGCAACTGAAGTTCATCAACATTTGATCGCTCATCCTCCATCTCTTATGCTAAATTTTTCTTGGCGTGTTACGCTTGAGTGCACGAGCACATACGCGATTATTCATTATTCACTTCTGGCATCAGAAGATTGTGTATCAGCGTCCCTCAAACGACTTGCACTATTTTCTTTCTCTGACTCTCATGCCCATTGACAATCGCGGACGCGTCGTCGGCGAATTAAGGTCGAGACGTTCGAACACGGATGGTTATGGGACGGGGAGCGGCCGTCTTGGCCGCCAAATGGTCCCGGTGCGCTCGTGCTAGCACACGGCCGAGCATGGACGCAATATGCGAAGATCCGAGATATTTAAGGCATCCTACGCAAAATGTGTTGCAGTCTTGCATTTCTCTTCTGTATATTTAATGCGATAAGAAGTACGCATGAGAGAAAGCCTTGTTCCTTATTTTATGCAAAATGAAATTGAGATCGATAGCGATACGATACAAATCAGAAACTATCTATTATTTAAAACAATTTGTAAACATATACGAGTATAAGGAGGACAGAATTAAGAAGTAAAACAATTCCTCAGTTACAAGTGTCATAGTCTAAAATAATGCAAACATTTGTGTTTCTTTATTTAGAGGTTTATTACCTTAATTCCGGAACTCACTAGCATATCTGCCATTAGCATCAACGCAAATCCGTTTAACCCCTTAAAATTCAAGACTTTAATTGAGAGACGATGAGCTGGCATAGAAAATTATGATTTAGTCTTTGGATCTGAAACGTAGTTTATCCAAGTTACACCTAGATATTTTTGTGAAATTCGACCTCTAGAAGTTGTGGTTGCACATCTGAGTACAGTGAGGGTGAGAGGAGAGTAATTCAATTATTCAGATCTTTTCCACAGCTCAGTTGTATTACAGTTATAAATGACGCAAGCACAAGCACCTGTGAGTCAAACAGGAGAGCATTTTGTTTTATTACTGTCAGACTTCAAGACTTTCATTTGTATTACAATGAGTCCAACGTCCTTGTGGCTATAACGGTATGTTTTTGTTCTCCTAAGCGATAATTGTACCAAATAAGTCCTTAATTCAACTTTTTTGTAGATTGTCGTTGGCATTACTCAATTTGTTCAGTAGATAGTGTACCGCTCCATCCATAAAAAATTTCTTAACGCTAGAGCTTATAATCCCTTACTTCAAATCTCCAAAACTTGAAATTTTCGGGTTCAAGAATTTAGTACTAGAGAAAGGCATGGTAACCGGAAAGTACAAATTGTTGCATCCCTTAATTAGGAAATGAATAGAATATACCAGTGAGAACGAACATGCGGGGAAAGGAGTTATGTATCATAGAGCGTACGTTAGGCAAGTAAAACATGGAAGGAACCAGTACTCTTACTAGGTACTCTCCAGTACTCTTACTAAGTATTTTCCAGTTCTCTCACTAAGTATTTTCCAGTTCTCTCACTAAGTACTTTCCAGTACTCTCACTAAGTATTTTCCAGTTCTCTCACTAAGTACTTTCCAGTATTCTCACAGAGTACTCTCCAGTACTCTCACTAATTACTTTCCAGTACTCTCACTAAGTACTTTCCAGTACTCTCACTAAGTACTCTCACTAAGTACTTTCCAGTACTCTCACTAAGTACTTTCCAGTACTCTCACTAACTGCTTCTGTCATATTTTCGCACGCTACTGTTAAGACCCTGAGTCAGTCCCCGCACATAATCCTCTCCTGTGCCTCCTCTGCATCGGCCTGGCACTACCATCTTCTACCCTCGGGCCTACATCCCTTTTGTAACGTCGAGCTCGTCCTTTAATTAAAAATCGAAGGTTAAACCTAACGTATAATCCGATGAAAAGTAAATAAATAGCAGAGCTTAAAAGCAGTACATATAAAACAGCATATCTATCTGAATAGATAACCGCACATGATCTACTAAGAAATGCATTCTGAATGCACTGGTGTCAATCGTGTTCCTCTAAAAATGTTACCTATGGAAGGACGTTGACGAGCCCGGAGCTGTAATTTTATGAGCTCTGTCTATTGATGAATGCATCACGTAATATTTACACAACTGACGCGGTGTCCTTTTATAGCCTCACCTGAGAGTGTAGTTCTCAGGTATCCCTTCCTCGAAAACGATTTGCTTTAACATATTATTCTAGACTCCCCACCCGGATCAGGTGTGAGCGACCTGAATACTATATGTACTTTTCTGCAGTATCTGTACTTTTCTAAGTATCAAGATGTCATTCCGGTAATTAATGTTTGACTGGTTAAAAAGTTTGTATAACCATATATTCGTCATTTTTTGCCAAGTGAGTTTTGTAAGAAATGTATAGACATAAAAGTATTTAACAATTTGTGTGTATTTTGCACAGCAATAGCTGGTTCGTGTCAGCTGCGGCTGAGTGGGTTTGAAGACGGCGATTACGACAAATCATTCTGAACGTGGATTTTCTAAATATGACGTTTTCTCTTACTAATGTGAATGAAATTTAAAATAAAACTAGTTTGACAAACGTCGTTTCCGACCTTCCGGCAGAACTGTTTTCACTCGACTGTCCGGACGATTTTCTAGAAAAGAATAAAACACAAACTCTTGAATCGAAGAAACGTAAGAGTCGATAGTCGCAGCTCATATAAATTTTATTCGAAAAAATTAGGTCGTGTGTTTTTTGTCGCTACACAGCCTCTCTTTACGGGCAGATGGAGTCGACAGCTGGTGCGCTGCATCGGATCCGCCAAGAAGGTTGCGAGGCGTCCAGTCTTTGTCGGACGGTGCGGTTGAGAACTCTGGAAACCTCAGTCGTCTGCCTGAGCTTGTGGTGGGGGGGCGCAGCGTGCTATGCGCGCGAGTTACTGTAAATCCAAGAAAGATGTTTACGTCTTGCGCGCTTTGTCACTTTGGCCTAAAATTGTGTCGCACGAACATTTGATGTTCGTCTCGTTATGAGATAATTACTTCGTCATTGACAGCGGACTCGTTATATCCAATTCATAACTTGATATTCTCTAACACTTTTTTATTTTTGACCTAGTCATGTTCTAATATTTTGTCATTTTGAGGGAATGCATGTACCAACTATGAACGACTGACCGATGCAATGCATCAATCGATTCGCATGATTGCTTCTCTGTTTAGTAAAATTTTGTTCATTGTAATTTCGCTAGGGATTAAATTTAATATAAATACCCAAGAATATTTCTTGATTTTTTTGTTACAGGAAGCGTAATTTAAGCGGTAATATTAAGCTCTATGAATGATCAAAGTATCTTGACCTCATCAGTGTGCAAAGGAGATAGTTTGTATTCCGGGTCACTTGAAGGGTTTTTTTCTGACTTTCGGAAGCATATACAAAATTTTGGCTGAAGGATAGCTTATTGTTTTTCTTATAACAAGTCGACGCGCCCCGCCAAAAATGGCGGGACAAATGACGTTATTTTCATGAGATGCCTACTTATTTACGGTAACTTTGACATAAAATATTGTTATCTGCAGTATCATTGATACGGACTGCCTTCTCTGACAGTCTCGCCATCAGCTTAGGAATACGGAACCGGGAATTTTCTCCTATCTAAATCTTTAAGAGCGTGACAGAAAGACGGACCAACCAACCAAGCAAGTAACAACTGTGTATCCAACTATACAGTATGTCTTACAAAAAAAACGAACCCTCTTTTCGAAGGATTAATTTGCTAGAAATTAAATGCTTATAGAAGGAAACTACTCGGTGCCGGGTTTTTGTTGAACATACTGTACAATATACTGCATACTGTATAATACTAACCCAGTGCTGCTTGCTTGCAGTGCTGCTTGACACATTCATCCACTTGTTCATCTACTCGTTAGTTTATTATGGCCCCATAATCTACTCTACTTTTGAGTGTTGTGAGGCTCGACCCAATCTCCTGTGATGTTTGGTGCCTTTAATGGAAATTTAAACGAGTGAGAATAAATCGAAATCCATAAGATAGAATATTTCTTAGGATAGAGTCAATTTATTTTCAATTCGGCCAGAGAGACTTATCTTCACAAATATTTTGAAGACACCATGTAGTCATAATGAACGATGTCTAAGTACAACTTAGACATCATATGAATTCGATGTTACAAAAATTGAAAACGTTAATTCCTGACCCTGTGAATAAAGCTAAGATCAATTTCTTGCCCAACTTGAACGTAAATTTCTAAAATTATTCAATATTTAACAATTCTTGAAAGAAGGAGCATGAGACTTATTTTAGAGTAAATGAAACTGATACATTTGTGCAAATCCCATTTAAACAATTGCAATATTTTAAGGCCAAATTTAACTTATTTTTTGCCCATAAGAAATATATATCTAATTAAACTATTTGATACGAAGAAAGTGAGCAAGACTTTAATTTTTTTTCAAGTACATACAATTCTAATCACTGTGGGGGAACGTGATAAAAATCATTCATGCATTGTCCTTTCTTTCTTCAGTCGTCTATCTGCATTATGAAAACCAAACCATTATAAATTGCTTAATCAAATGAACAACTTTTGGAGGGAAGCCCGGCACTCACTCAACTTGTTTCATCATTTTGAACAATGTTTGTCGATAATGGGACTGCGCTTGAAATATTCCGATTAGTTAATTTTACATGTAAAGTACCATTCGGAAATTACAAAAATAATTATTACTGATTATATAAAATATTATTCAAAATTACTGTTCGGGCTCACCTTTACCTCTACAATGAGGCACAGACAATATTATATTTTATATGTCACTACAATCCAACATAACAATTCGTTGCGTACCAAATACAGGGCTCGAAAATTAATATATATCATAAACTTCGCCAGTTGATGAAACTGGAACGTATTTCAGTATATTTGACATGCCTTCCCTGAGCACGAGGTTTTATTGCACAAAGCCAAACTTGGAATAGGTTGACGAGTCTACTGTGGCTTCGCTTGCACTCGAGCCAACCCTTGTTCTTATGGTTTGAAATCGCAGCTTGAACGAGTTATTGTTGTTTCTAATCGCTTTCTAATTTTATGGTGTATTTACATTTTACGTAACGATCAGATGGCAATTCAGTTGCCATCACAACGGCATTAAGACTTGAAACTCACTGCCTTCTGCCGTTTGTGAGATAAATACACTCTAAGCATTCAAAACGAATCTTGAATCCTATTCCTTATCAAGATACTGAAGACATTACTGTTCAATTATAATCTCATGTCCTAAAGAACTGTTGGAAAAACTCTCAAATTGCGCGTCAGTAAATTAATTCAAAGTATATTATAGAATGAATGGTCTCCACTGTGAAGGCATTATTGAATTCCTAATTTTGAATCACATCTTCTCCTCTCAATAAATTCTGTACTCGATCAGTCTTGCTTTGCGAAAATTGCATAAGGATATTTCCATGCAGGTGTACGTTCAGCACATGGTTCTGTAGGATGACTTAGAAATCGTAGAACTTATTTGGCCTCACAAGTAGCTATATGTAAAACTGTCTATGTAATAGTCTAAAGAATTCATGTCTGTAATATGTCTGTAATGAGAGGGTAATGAGAGGGCATCTTCCGAAAATAACGTCATTTGTCCCTTCATTTCTAGAAGGGCACGTCTACTTGTATAAGCATATTGCCGGAGCAACTTGCAGGACTTCACTATGAAAATTATTGCGCTATAATTTAAGCTTTGGAAATACCATTGGGAAAGCTTTGATGTTTTGTACATAATATTATTGTTGAGAACTGCTCGCTCGGTGTACCGTTAATGATTGCAGAACGATCCACGTTCTGCCTCTATTTTGTATGATTATTCAAAGGTAGAATTTATATATTTCCCATCATTAGAAACACTAAAGGGAGCAAATTTACACAACCAACCACCACTGCTGCCGGTGTTTTTTCTTAAACAGCAAGAACATTCAAATCAATATGCATGATAATTTGTTCTTTCTTCTTACATTCATGAGTTCATGAAATATCTTCTTGAGTTCGGAAAATTTGTAAGCATAATTTACCAACATCATTTATTTCAATTTACTTAAGAAACGATTAAAAACCATTTGTCGTCGGTAACACATATAGCAGCTTTCCTGTGACTTAAATTACATCTGAAGTTCCTTTCATTCTGTCGTAACATATGTTCGAAAAACTCGGCCTTTATAAGCCACTAGACCACACGTGACTCGTTGGGTCAAATAAAATTTATCAAAATCAAATCCAGAAATATATCCTATGCAGTTAAGTCGGTATCCACA
>VOMN01029398.1:0-65945 GCA_014899125.1 Orchestia grillus
TATCCTTTTGAACATTTACCATTCCTAATTACTGTAGTTTTCGCTCAACAGTTCCATGGTTCGATAATTTGATGATTTGATAATAACAGCCTGATGGCGCAGTGATTTTATGATAACAGTCTAACGAGTTAATGAATATTTGAAAACAGCTCAATGCCTCGACGATTTGATGAAAACAGCTGGAGGACGTGATTTCTACCCATAAAAATCTCATAGCTACCTCCGTGGACTAACTGAAATGCAGACGAGAAAATATTTCACAAGTTCTGTAGTTTGTTGATTACTAATTGACATTGGCGGCAAATACACGTGTGTCCTAGCACAGCCCTTCGTGATACTTCAGGCAGTAATTTAATTGTAAACACACTCGTCGAACACATTCCAAACTCATAGAAGACTTTTGCTAACATCGCCGAATCAACATTAACGTGGCATTATTTTTCGTAGCGTTCGCAATTACGAATGAGCTTAGAAAATCAATTACACGATTCCGCCTTGGCTTCGTGTTTGGATGGTGTGCAAAATTTCCTCGTGTGTTCAAAGATTTTTATTCCCGACCTGATTCCGGAGGGAAACGTCCGTCAGAAATGAAGGTCATTCCAGCAGCAATTACCTTTTTTACTTCATCAAGGTGAGTCCAAGCCGTCGCAATGAGATGTATCTAAGTTATTACGCAGTATTTGATAATATGCGACAATACTCAGTATCATGATATGAAGTTATTTAAAGCAAACTAAAGACACTTTTAATATATATTTCAGAAGAGGAGCATTAATAAAGACATTCATGCGAACTTGATTGAGTGAGGAAGTTTCAAGATTTTACGAAAGCTTCAATATGCTCTCAATACGAGTGCTGTATCGTACCCTGCATAGAGCGCTGTGCCGGTACTAGCCAACGACCGATCTATTGTTTCGCTTGTTTTCTATAAATATTCTATTTGGTTCTTATGACGTAAATATTGCCCCGTGTTATTTGATGCTCGCTCTTCTCGGTGCAGCTTTACGCGGAGGACGACTGTACACATGTAGAGCGGCAGTTTGCTGGAACCGATCTAGCACATTATACCGGGAACGAACGGGTCTAAAGATGATATGAATCATATACCTTTTCATTCGTGCACAGTGCAGGTATTTCTCGAGCACGTTCTCCAAAGTGATCAAAAGATTCAACAATGAAGAGTTAAGAAAAAACTTCTGAAAAACTTCTGATGGTATAATGAGAATAGTTATGAAGATTCTTTTAATCTTAAGAGTCTCTAGATTCCACCATAACATGCTAAATGTTTTCATGCTGAAGGGAGCTCCTAAATAGCATTTAAAAAATTTTACCCTAGAAACTATGAATAACATTGTCAAAGTGACAAATTCTTTAATGAAATACCACCCAATGTAAAGATACCTTCAATTTTGAAAAAAAAATCCAAAGCGGTTCAATGTATTCAAAAAGCACATTCTTCGCTAAATGAACGGTCAAAAGAGAATCCTGTACTCATGGATTCCTCAATACGTCATCGTAAAAGAATTCTGAAAAATCATCTATCATCGAATCCACTAATTTTACACAACAAACGATATCTACTAACATCTCATCTGTTCAAGGGAAAAATAACTTTCCGCAAAAAATCGTCTTCTAATGAGTCATCTATGTACGCGAAAAATGCTTTCAGCCAAGTCGATAGAAATGTTCTCCATAGAATGATCGAGCCAACGCAAAGGCAGTATCGCTCAAAAGATTTTCAACACGTCATCTACCAGAGAAAATTAAGCCGCAGCCCGACAATCCCAATTCGAAAGAACCATTTACCCAAGAAGAACTCTATACTGCAGGGGAATCGATCAAAATTCCTTAGGGAATCATCTACCCAAGAGAATATCAGTAAAGCACTGAAATCGCATTCCTAAAGAATCATCTACCTCAGCGTGGCAGAGGCCAGGCTGCAACGTCTAAGCTCCAGGACATTAAAGATTCAATCACACCAAAGCCCAGGTTTTGCATCGGTAATGTGCACCGCAGGAGCGAGCGCTGGAAATGAACGTACATCAGACTGATATCTTGTATCTTATTCCATGCACAGGATATGAAACAAAGGAGTTTTTGCAGAATTTCTGCACAATACTGAACATCTGTTACGCTTGATTTCTAATCAAGACCCGCATTTGTATCACAGTACGTGATACAAACATGTTTTTGCATGGTTTCATTTAAATGAAAACGTTTATTAAATTTATTTTCCACTCGTAAACCTCATTTCCTTCACAGTATGTACAATTAATAAAAAATCCTATCATAATTTACACAGAACACTTCAATATTCATTATTTTTAACACCAAATGATATAACTTATTCTTCGCACTGCAATTGAAACGAACATGTTTCTGCTTAGCTTCCGTTGCATGTCATTCACGAACGAATATCACGGCACTCATTTATCACTGATTATTCCAAATGAATATTTTATAGCATAAATAGTTTTTATATAATATTCAAAACCGCATTATTACTAATGAGCTCGCAAATAAGAGTTGAAATGATGGTTTTCCTCTCAAACGAATATGGAGTGGGGCTCCAAGAAGACAAGTCAACCAATTTTGTGATCCCGCGCGTGTATTTTCCATTCTTTAGTACTCAAGTGAATTGAGTTCCCGATTTCTCAATATCTCAACCTCGAACATTCAAACATTCATTCCGTGTCTGTGGGACTTTACTGCACCAGCTAAAGTATCGCACAGGACTCTACACAAATTTTATTCATTTTCAGTCTAATTCATTGCGTACTGGAAAATATCTTCTGGTGACGTCTTAGAAAAATCCATCCCGCTGTATTTCTCACACGATTTAGTCGAGAATTTTTTTTTTTAAGCGTAAAAGAAATGCTCGAATTTCTAGGAGAAAACTAGTCCCAGTGCACCCTGGATTTGCTCCGGAGCTTTATTACGATTACTTTTCATTCCTTGGAGGCCCGATGGTTAAAACGAGTATCTATTTCCCTGCTGTATATTTCAACGAGATAGAAACAATTTTCGGTTTCAGTGGTCAGGGCAGAACGAATTGTGCACTACGTTAAACTCGCACGATTGTTTTACTCCGTTCAAACTAAGCTTTAATTTCACAAAAAAAATCCGAATCGTACCGAGCCGTCTGATACGCGCACAAAATTTAACTACAGCCAGGCTCTCAGGGGCGAGAGAACTGAAAAACTTCTACACTTTAGGGCTACGTCCTTCTTACTTTAACGATTGCGCTCCTGATGGATGTGAGAATGACTAAGAGTTAAATTTCTTCTTAGAAACTGAATCTGCAAAACAATTGTTCGTTTCAGTTTATCAATTGAGTTAATTGGTTTCTAAAATCTCTGCACGGCAAAAACTCTATTAAATCGCATTGTTAAACTTAAGAAGCCATTCGGTGCCTTTTAAATTTTCTGATAGAAGAGGATGGCAATGTTTTAGAGGATGGGAATGCTGAATGAAAATGTTTTCCTCGTCGAATTAAAGTTACGTACATGCATGGGGACTGCAAAACTTGATATGAACTTGACACGTGCATGCTGAGGCTGCAAAACCTGACATGAACCTAAAAGGATGTGATCCTACACGAGTTCGTGAACTGTGACGAAAATTTATCATCTCAAACTTTTTTACCCTTATTTTTTTCCAGCTTCTTGCACGGTAGTTTTAATTTAGAGCGCATTCAAAGTTTCTCCTCGCCCCTGCACTTGCTGTGTTTAATTATGAAGGACTTTCAGGAAATTTTCATAAAGACTTACATTTTAAGTAAAAGTACGCGACGAGCCGCCACTGCTTCATCCTGGGGCACCCTAGCCTTCCTCTGCCAAAGTGATCGCGGGAACTTTTTCTTGGGTATTTTGTTATTTTTCAGCAAAAGATTTGCATATTGCACCTATATTACACTTGGCCAGAGGTGCTCCCGGAAAATGCGGCGTGTGAGCTACGGCAGCGCTCTGCAATAACGTGGAATGCCTGCTTTTATCTTAAATTTACAGTCGTTGGGATGATATTTCACTTACAGTTTGCTCCTCTTTTGTGTCTAAACTAGTTATGTATGACTGGAAACCCATACAGTGAAAACACACAGGGTGGGTACGCATTTGAAAACATGATTTGATTAATTATTTTCCTGAATTGTAGTACCTACCCTTTGGAATTTTATGCTAATAGACTCCAAAATAATTTTTATCCCCTGCTTGTATATAATGTCATTTTTTGAGGAGATAAATATGAAGTCAACATCCAATTGTGAATCCGTTACTGTCATGCATCAAGCGCAAACACTGAACTCATATACTGCAAAGTATCCTAATATTTCCTGAATAATGTTTGGGAGACAGTTTTTGGAAAACATGCAAATATAGTTGAAGATCAACTTTAGTCTTCCCAGTAAAAAAGGACGACAGCCCGTACTACGAATGTTGAGCACTCGTGGTGCAGAGGCCTTCTCCCTGAGTTCAGGTGCAAAGAAATGTGGACACCATTTTCTCCGGATCTTAATCCGCCGGATCTTTCTATGTAGTCTATACCTGAAGCGAGAGTCTGTTCAAAAGATCGTAACTGTCGAAGATTTAAAGGTCTTATTACTCCTCCCTTGAGGAAAAATTTAACTGGAATAGCTTAATGCTGCAGCCAGGGATTTATGCTTCAAATTTCAGGCTGTACTGAACGTAAAACGAATGGCTAACGCTTTGAATAAATCTTAGCATTAGCTTTTCCAGGTGATGTTCATGAGTCAGTATGCATGAAGTTCATCGAGTAAAATGTTTCATTTGTAAGTCATTCAGTTTTTGTTACTTTCCATACTTATGCCCCACCGTGTGGAATACATGTATAAACAAAATCTATTCAATTATGGCTATCAAATATGGTTTTATTCGTTAGGATATAGATCGTTTCCCCAAAAAAAGTGAAAATTCATAAAAACTTAGGCTGCCTGCGCTCAAAAAGAATCTGAGGCTGTTGAACGAACCGCAGATCAGGCCAGTGAGAATCGAACGAAGTGCACGTTTTGTAATTAGCACTTCGATAACATAGATGGCTAACGGTTAAAAAAAAAGAAACATTACGTCAATTCGAATTATTTGACAACATACGAGAATTTTTTATTAACAATTAAGTGCTGATCCTGGGAGTAATTTTCACATATATTGTAATGACTAAACAGGGTAATTTAGCAAAAAAAACTGATTCAGCTAAGAATTTCTTTCCAGTCTTTCAAAAATGTCCGTTCTTTCTGCCTCACCCTGTACAAAGGTCTCGATGGCTGCATACTCCCAGATCGCACCTCCACTCAAATATTTTACGGAGTCGAAAGCAGATTTCCTTATGATGCTACAGACTACCATTTTCTGTGCCATAACTTGGAGGTGTTGAAGGGGACGAGAAAGAATACAAGAAACATATCGTCTAGGAAAATACCTACGTTGTTATATACAAAAAAGTACGTTTCTAAATATTGCACGAAAGATTTACTGCAGGTAACTATTGACATTTTAATCATTTTATTTTCAACTATTTTTCTAATTACTCCACATCTCCAACTTATCAAACACATTAAGAAAATTATGTAATCTATCTATCTATCTATCCATCTATCCATCTATCTATCTATCTCTATCGTACTAGAACTCTGGTTGTCTTGCTTGCTTGAAACCGTGCACACGTTTATCTGTCGGACCTGAGATATTCGAAATTTAAACTCTTCGTTTAATCCTGTATTGTGGATACCGACTTAACTGCATAGGATATATTTCTGGAGACGGTTTGATTTTGATAAATTTTATTTGACCCAACGGGTCACGTGTCTTCTAGTTTGATACATAAAGATCAATGCTATGAATTTGTTGATATGAACAGTTCATCTGAGTAGGGCATTTAACCCGAGCATAGCAACTCTTCAAAAAACTTTTGGAGCGTTTCTGCCACAAAAGTTGTCGGCCTAATGAAACGCGGGACAAAGTTGATTGTGGGAAGTGCTTGAGCTCCATAAGCTCTTGCCACGGATTATACGAGAAGTTTATTCACCGATTATACCATATTAAACTTTTCCAGAATAATTCATTAGAAGTTTAAGAACTTCTTCTGCAAATCTTGAAACTGGACATTTTTCAGTGCACCTTGGTCAATTTGATATATTTTTAAAAAAAACCATGATCATAATATAGAAATTGATTCCACTACCAGTGCATATCGAACAGTACCATCATACCTCGTTCATGATGCATCTAGTAAAATGTTTCGTCCAAATCCTGATAATTTACCTGTTCGATGCCACAATAAAAAAATTTTCAGAGCTAAGCATCATAAGAACCATGCGTGAGGGCAAGAGTCGGTTTCGAAGTCCTTAACTGTCCGAGCAAATTCAAAGCCTACTACGCAAAGAAGAACCAAGTGGGAAAGTGCACAACAGTATTTCAAGGTTATAACCCATGAAAAAGTTACTGGCAGCATCACCTCAAGTTCAGGACTCGTTTATAGAGAAAGTAAAGTCGTAACACACACCGGCGGACGGACAGAATGAGGGTGCAAGCTCGGAGGTCCAGTGTTATTTGGGGGGCCCTTCAGATAAAACGCTTGAATTTCTCTTCCCTGTGAGGTCTAGAGTTACTTGGGGGGCCCTTCAGATAAAACGCTTGAATTTCTCTTAACAGTAAACTTCAGTGTTACTTGGGAGTCCCTTCAGATATAACGCTTGAATTTCTCTTAACTGTAAATTTCAGTGTTACTTGGGAGGCCTTTCAGATAAAACTCTGGTTTCATGGTTTAAAACTCTATTCACTATAAGATAAAAGTTTTCACGTACGTGTATCATTTTCCAGGTACTGTATGTGTTGCATGAAGGGCTAAAGGCAAGTTACTTTCGTTTCCAGGTCTGTCCTGCGAATTCCAAAATAATTGCATTTCCGGTCATTCGGTTCAAATGATTTCGGTTTGCACTGAACGGTTGAAAATTATCGTGTAAAATTCTGCCTGAGTTTTATCCTTATTGTGTTTGATTGAGTAATTTCTGCACAGTTTGAAAATATCCATGTAACACAGACCTTGATCAAATGCCTAAATAGGTATCTGAATGTTACAATTAACTTAAAAGGCTAATTTTCTTATCGTGGTTTTTTCCAATTACAAATGTGTTTGTTATTTAACCCCAGGAATTTTCAAACATCTTTCGAGTGCGTGGTCGGGCTAGTGGCCCAAAATCCTAAAATGGAACCACACAAAATAAAAAGAGTTGGATTCTCAAGTAACAGGAATTCAATTCCCCGCGCTCTCAGGTATCATTTTCTGCCGCTAACAGATGGAGTTCGCGGTCGTTCTTTTGGCGATGCAATAAGTTAAGAACAATAAGTTTGGGCTCTCTTCTCCTGAGATGAATTTCTTGCTTTCTGGAGTGTGAAAATCCGTTCTGGTGAAATAAACTCGGTTCTGTGAGGCCGTCGCCAAGAATTACCGATGTCAAACTCCTGTTAAATGAAGACTGCTGTACGAGGCGCCTTTTGGGAGGCAACCAGTTTCGTGCCCCTGCGGGATGCCCACATTTGCACATGCACGATAGCGTACTCTAACGTTGTGAATTTTGTGTTAAAACGATTTGGTAACTTGGTAACATTTGGTAACATTTATTGTATAAATTGAATACAGAACTCATAATTTTTAGGTATGGGAGTGGCGAAATGATGCGGCCCATTCCTGTGACGACTTATGGACTGAAATTCGAAGAAAAATTCTCTTCGCATCTCAACTGCAATTGCTCGTTTCCTCAACTCAAAATGGTCCAAACATGAAAAATGTCACAAATGCTACTGGAAATCATAAGTTTCTTTTTTAAAATACGATGTATATTCTACACTATTTGTTGTTTAAAATTTAAACGATATCTTGTACTATTTAACACGCTCAGAATAATTTTTTTACACAATGTGCTCAATAACGCACAGAATACTAATATTTTCGAAGGGGATTTTTGGGGAAAATACTTAGAAAATTCTAACCTAAATTAAAATTTTACACTAGATTACCTAGACTCAATTAAATTGAAGCTAAAAACATATTAGATCACTTATAATGATTCTTTTTTTCATTCATAACTCTATTATTATTCTGTTATCATAAAATTGAACGATAAATGTAATACATGAATTTCATCGGTGACAAGAAGACTTGAGAATTTTCTAATTCAATTTTTTACAGCAATTTTTTCGATTGAATTTCATAAGTGAAGTTTGATATCATAGTTTGTACCCCACTCGAGCATGCTAGCAAATGTTATGCTTTATTTCAAACACAAATCGATAGATCTAATAGAATTTTATATCTAATGTAATAGACTTTCCCAAAGAGACATGAATAGCTTCTTGGCTGATGGGGATAACTGAAGCTCCCGTGAACATTCTACTAGAATTTGTTATCTAAATTTAATAAGGGCAAAGGACTTTACAAAAAAGAACTTGTGTAATGAATTCATGCTAGTGTGCACGCGGAACTAAAAAATTTCATCATCATGATTGGCATTAATTGAATTCCGCTGACTGTAAAGAGTCGCACATTTAGTGAAAGCAGGTATACTGTGGGATAATATTTTCAAACGCGCCACAAGAGTTTTTCATTCATGACATTTTTAGCTGGACACCAATTCATCAATATTAAGTAATTCGACATTGAAGTTGACGTTACTTAAACACGTTGACTGGCACATGAGCGTCACGTGGTATTGTGCTACTTTCAGCTCGACTGCCATTTAGCAATGTTTAATTGCTATCATTAGTGCTTGCCTCCGACGCACATGTACGTTTTCGTTGATGATGTGGGGGCCATAAATACTTCCCCTTTCTAGACCCACTTCGATACAAAAAATTATAATTATGAAATGCTTCCTGATAAAAAAATTATGATGACATGACAGAACGTAACTATGTTTCACGGTAGCGCCAAATGTGATGACAGCGTCGCATTCTACTTGAAAATGCCGTCAAACGGCCCCCAAAAATCAAAAATGTCCACTAACATTTCAACAAACGAGGTAAGTTGCGATCGAGTCGCTCCTATAAAATAATAGCGTTATGTAAGTCCTTCAAAACGTATGCGTAGCTTTAATAGACCAAGCTGATATATCGATTACTTGCTTCTCCTGCGGTGGTCAAGATTCTGGAAAAAAATGGTGGGAGAGAATCTGAAGCTCCGAATTTCTTTCCTCTGCCGATATTATAGAAGGCATTGCCTTACGATTATTCCTCAATCGAGCTTTTTTTACATAAGCTGTTCTTAAATTTTTGTGCCAATGACCGTGCAGTGCAAAAAGTTAAGTAAGTCTCAAAGGTGTGGGGCAAGTGTCCAAAATGCGTAAGTCAAATGTATCTATGTTTGGATACGTTTTTACATTCTGTTTCTGCTTTCATTTGTTCATGCAAACCGAGTTAAAAGTTCAGTGATGTATACAGGAGGTCGCTAAAATGTGTTAAAGCTGTACTGTTGATCACAATGAATTTATTTAACATTGGACTGCTAAATACCCAATTACATAAATAACACGGAACTCATTGACAAATACGTTAGCGCTGTTAGTAACAAGCATTGAAGATAAATTGGACGATATTTAGTAAACATCAGATGAACAATTAAACTCTGATACTATTTCTTTATGATACCCTGTATAATTTGGAGGGGGTGGAAATCTTTTAATTTGCGAGTCAACATAAATTTTGAATAACGTACGTTGGAATTGAGACGAAAATTTAAACACGGTAGGGCATTCAAATGTTACACACATTTCTGCAAATGCTTCTCACCGCTACTTGAACGTGGCGCTGAGGAAATTGTTTGTACCTACTGGAAAGTTACGGAAAGCAATTGCGAATTAAGCGACATTTTTGGAGCGATGGAACACAGGAATTTGACTTCTTCCTTCTTTTCACATCTTGCATCGCAACGAAATGCAAGCATCCTAAGATCAAATTTCTGCACCTTTAGATTTATTCAATTCCATTTCTCCACTGCTGAGTTATGTTTTGAGTCTTCAACAACATTCAATCCCACTTCGCTGTCCACAGACGGGAAAAAGATGAATTGGACTCTTTCGAAAACTCAATTTGACTTCAGTCCCTGAGGAGGCAAATCTGTGCAGGCTTCTTTTATCGGCGATATTTTCATTGTGCGTCGCTGAGGCGGAGTCTAAAAAAGTCTAGAAAACGGTGATCGGGCTTTGTGGAATGAAGCCTGTTCCCCCGGGCCACAAAACTTCTTTAGAAATTTAGCTCAGACGCTCGCAAGGCAACGGATAACGACCGTTGTTGAATACCGTACTTAACACCGGAATTGTACGCCCGTACGAAAATTTCAACACCGTAATAGTGCACGAGAATTTGGACTGAGTAATTGGAAATAAAGTTCAACACAACATTTTTGAAACTCATCACCGTAATTTTATTACTGTATGATTGTTTTAATATCTGCTAATGTACCAGAAAGTTTCAGCCGAGTTATGTATTTATCAGCCAAAGCTGGATCAAAAAATGATTTTATGGTTTAAACATTCCTCACAATTCAATTTCGAATGGAAGGTCCTTGCTTACAATATCTCGGGAATAAAACTGTAGTGTATCTTCTTAGGGTAAATAAAAAGTTCGTTATTAACGTCATATAATATGCATAAACGCGTCACAGGAATGATTTGGCCAGATTCTCAATCGAATTCTGTTCCAAGCATTTCAAACTGGAGATCCAAACTTCGTCACTCACATTTAGATTCATTTCTTGCACTTAGTTCGATATCGGTCACAATGGAAAAACTTGCAGGCTATCAATATTGCTCAATGCACATTGATAAATGTTGAACAATCGTTCATAGCACAAAAGATTTTTCAAACGTGGTATTTAAAAACTTGATTTCACCATTCACTAAAGCCACCAGTTCTCCAGCGGGAGATCTACTACTAAGTTACAGTATGGCTACACGGCCAGAAACGAGGAGCTGTTGTTTACTAAGGCTGCACAGGAATCAGTGGGAGCAATGTTGAGGTAAATATAACCTTTAGGGGGCAAAAGATAGGTAATAGGATTAGGTAAGTTAGGTTATATGCTACGGGGACTGGCAACCCCAGGAGGGGGGGAGGGGATGAAGGGGGTACTATCGGGTTACCTCAGCTATAGGTCGACCATCGGGACTTCTGTTTTTCGGGCCGACTCTATTTCCTTAATTTTCACACTTTTTTCACTGTTTATTATTTGTCTTTTCTTCCTCGTCATTCTTAACTTGCTTCATCTATCCCCGGGGGATCCTGTCAATGAATACACCTTGCGCATCGAGTCCTCGTTTTTACAGTCCATACTAAATGGTTCCTTCTCTTTCGATGCGACATAGTCTAAGTCACGTAGCAGGGTACAATTTAGTTAACGACCGTTTAGCTGATCACCCGTGGAACAGCTGCCTAACCTGCACTTAAACCAAGTTAAGACGTTCTCCCCATCCAAGTCAGGATTGTCAGTCCGTTCGTACGTAGCACAAGACAATTATGAACGAGGTCCAATTTGCAGGCTTTGCAAGCAGGAAACGAATTTCACTGGGTGATTCATGAGTGAACAGCGCTTGAAAAACGAAGAAACTGCCAAAGTGAAAAAAATTCTAGTCAATTTCAAGATAAGGGCATGAGGTAAAAGTCTTAATGTATGGCGTTGGAAATACCGCGAATCATTACATTATGCTTTTCAATAACGTAAAATGATTTAGAATGAAGGGATGTCACTTATGGACTACGCTGAGGATAGCACGCAGAATACCGGTAATATTAGCCTGAGCCCACGGACGTCTTTCGTCAACGGCTGCAGGGATGTGCGAGTAGACTTACTGACGATTGAACGTCGCTGAAATCTTGGAAAATGGGAACAATTCCTTCAAAAATAACACAATTCCTAGAAATACATTGTAATACCTTGATCCAAATCCCGACCCACTGAAGATGCAGTTCGTAAAATGACTACACTGGGGAGCTACAATTTCAGACTGAGTGTCCTCTATGCTCTGTGCACGCGCTCCCTGAAATACATAAGATTACGTCACGCTAGCGTGGGCCGAATCTTGTCGTATTGTAGATAGAGTTGGGGAAATTAAAACTTAGGAGCGTTAAGCTTTCTAACGAAATACTCCGAAAAATGACTGCAAATACGTGAAATTCGAAGCGCTTTTTTTTTCTCATGGGAGTGTTATGTTTTAATTGATACTATGATCACATTCACACAAACTTCACACGTGACTGATATTATTTTACAGTTACACGTGTTCTCATTCAATAATTAGATTATCCATCCCACCACCTCGTGCTCGTCACTATTTTTCATTACTGCTACGTTAAAGAGCTCCAATTAGTGCGGATATTATGACCTCTCACGATAAAACTCCCGAACGAAAACGGTGTATTTCTCAAGGGCCTGATCTCATCGCGGAAGAGTGAGATTAGTCTCCGAGACGGAGCGATCGAGAAAAATCGTCCTCATCCAGACTTAATTTCTTAGTATTGCTTCGGATTCCGAAAGATTTTAAGTGAACGTTATTACCATAACATTTGTTATAAAATTGTAGTTAAACGACACTGCAATCTGTCTTAGATGATACATGTCAAATGAAAATAACTCGTGTAACTGGTATTTTTCGCTGGAACACGTACCTGCCGAAGAACTCGCTCGATCCTAAAGTTTTGACATTTAGTGAACTAAGCGCACCAGGTTGTGTAAAAGTAGTCACAGGTAAAATCTGCCCTTGAATGTTGAAAAATTGATATTGATGGTATTGGTTGCATCACAAATACAAGCGTTTCGTCCTCATGAGTTTAATGTTTTCCTGACTTCAGAAAAAAACATATTCAAGGTGTCATTTAGCTATTCGCACTTTGCAGGACCATAGTAGAAATTTTAACTCAGTACAAGTTGATCTTACAGAAGAATACCCTAATTTGCATCATAACACCCCTCAGGGGGTATACGATATTCTAAAGGCAATAGGGTTAAGTTAGTCAAGTTTGTCCGTCCAAAAGGTTATAGGGACTGTCGTCCCTAGAGGTACACCGCTAGATTACCTCAGCTTCAACTAGGCCAACGGGACTTTCATCTTTCATGCCTACTTTACTTCTTCCCATTTTCATACCTTCTTCTTTGAATATTATTTGACCTTTTTTCGTCTTTCTTCTAAACTTGCTGTTTTTACACGCAAGTAATCTTGTGTGGAAACAAATCTGTGCGTAGATTTCACGTTCTCTCAAGTCCATGCTAAGTGATCTTTTCGTTCCGCTCTCTCAGGATCACATTTCATTTGGACACGGATCTTAACCCTGGAGTGGTTATCCTATTTCATGTGGACAGGGATCTCAACCCTGGAGTGGTTATCCTATTTCATGTGAGCAGGGATCTCAACCTTGGAGTGTTTATCCTATTTCATGTGGACAGGGATCTTAACCCTGGAGTGGTTATCCTAATTCATGTGGGCAGGGATCTTAAAGTAACTCATAGTCTGGTCCCATAATAACCCTGCTCCAAGCTGCAGAATATGAGAAATAAATGCACGCAAGCCGGCGCGTAAAGAAATAATACCACGTATAGAAAAAATCGGGTCAGAAATAACTTGAAGGAACTTTTCCATTAAATCACGTCTCTTTTCATGAATTATGGCATTAATTTCAATATTCAGTCATAACTAATGAAGTTAAATTTGGAAAAACAGCTTCACTCACTGATCGATTTTTCTTCCTGTTTCATGATGAAATCCCACTGGGGCAGCTAAGTTAACTCGTACAGTTCTCAAAGATACTCTCAAGCAAACTCTTACAGCTCTTTAGCTAACTCTTATAGCTCTTTTAAAACTAACTGTTATAGCTCTTTTGAAGCTAACTTTAACGGCTCCTGAGCTAACTATAACGGCTCGTAAGCGAACTATTACGGCTCGTAAGCGAACTAGTACGGCTCGTATGCGAACTATTACGGTTCGTAAGCGAACTATTATGGCTCGTATCCAGTCCGTGTCTTGTACAAGGGAATACTTACGGCTTAGGATGCGGGCTTTTTACAGGAAGAGGAAATTTGTCCGAGAAGGACAGGAATTATCAGCCTCATAAGTGCCTTGGAATAAAGTACGTGATGACTGATGACCGATTCACAAAAAAACTTTAAGCCTTCAGTCGCGATACAAGTTTGACTTATAAGTTACAGCGGCAGCTTCCCGTTGTCTCGACTCGAGGATGCTGTGGTCTGCCGGTCTGCACGTTAGTTGTGCGGCAGTCTAGCCCAGCGCAGTTAGTGCAGCGGTCTGTCATTGTGCAAATGATACTCGTACCCGCAAAAGATACTCGCGAATATGGAAGTTGTTAGCTCGTGCACCGCGCCACGTCATGTGGCTGTGTTGGAACAATGCTCAAGCAACCGCAAAAAAGAAGTCGTGAACACGATGCTCAGGTAAATTTAAATTTTCACGCTGTTTTCTAAAGAGAAAGTTTCATCCTCACCAGCATCATGGCATTCATTCCGCTGATGTTCTGGGTGACACAAGGCTATTCTAACACTACTGCACTCATCAATTCTCCGTAATCAAGCACTTCGCCATTCCCTCGGCAGTGGATGGTATCATTGGAGCAAAGCTCCGGTGTTATGACAAGCGATGACTTGCCAAGAGAGACGCGGCCTTGTTTACCCTACATCGCTTTTCAATTCTTTGATGCACGCAAAGTCGCGAAAATTCGCTGCACTCTCGAGCATCTTTGAAGGGCGCCGGGCGCCAGCGCACACACTCCTTGCCTTATTGGCTGCCTTGCGTACACAGAGACGGAAAATGCCTCGTTTCTTGAGCAAGGCTGCGCAGTTTATACTTTCTTTGTGCAGTGCAGGAAGGTGCTTAGTTTTGTGCTCCGGAATTGTGTAGTCTGTGAGCTTTCCTTGCTCGGTTCACATGAACGTCACACTGAGTGTTTTGGTCGTTGCTGTGCGTTGCGCATCCAGAGCGCGGTGAAGTGTACTGCTTCATTTGGAGGTGTTGGATTTTGGTAATTTTCCTATGCAATGCAGGAAATTTCCTTCTGCGGGTTCGTCTATAAATGGGAGATTTTGTAACCCCAACTTACAATGAAGTAAAGCCCTGGAACTCAAGCAGTGGAATGTTGATTCTGAGCCAACATCAGCTCGAGAAAAAATGAATGCCAGTTTTCAGGTCAGTATCTTGAAGGTCCTGTGCCAACTATCTGTGATCAAGGACTGATTACACGTGACCAATGGTCACACGACGACGACTGAAAAAGTTGACCCGTCAAACACGGAACAAAGAACTGATATCATTGTTGAAAAAAAGTCCCTTCTGAAATTGGTAGAGCCCTGCACTCTTTTTTTGTTTACTTTGTACTGCTAGAGTGTGTTTGGTCTCCACTGAACAGCTGATGGAAGTAGTTTCTCGTCTGTAGGCATATATTGTGGAACGATGCAAGTACCTTTTGTGCAAAAGTGTCTGTTGCCCTTGATTCTGAAACTAAGTGGTGCATGTTTGATTACGTTCTAATGTCAGTTTCTTTGCACCACTGATCAAAGTGAAGCCAGTGACGGGTGCGAACACTCGTTCGAACCTGATAAAATTCCTTTTAAACATTTTTTGGGCGATCGGAGAGCCTCTGGACATGTTACGCTTCGCAATGTGATTTTGATTCCTAAATTTGTTTGTTACAAAAGAATTGAACATGCCGTGATTCCTATAGAACTTTGGTTTCGCGTAGTACTTGCATAATATTAAATATTGGTGTTATATTGAATTCAGGTAAGCTCAAATCTTCCTTGACATGATCACAAAAAAAATTCTACTATGAAAATGATTCTATTTTATTTCGGTACAAAGAAATGGAAATTATGGTTTTAATCAAGTGATAAGACAAATCAAAATTTTGTAACATAGTTTTAATATTCTTGACCGATTTCAAAGGTTAAATTTTTGCTTCTTGTTATTTTATGTCAAATGATTTTATATCTTACTCGTAATTCCATCAAAATTGCACATTCGTATCTACTCGTCCTAATTCTCAAGTGGTAACGTAAATTCTACCGACTTCCTGCAGCAGGAGGCTGTTCTTTGGCTCCTATGATCTGCTAAGAAAAAGAAACATATTTTGCTCATGAAAATGTTCTGTGACATACTGCAAAGGCGATAGTAAAATATTTGTAGACTCTTGGGCTCAGAGATGGCTGACTACTGAAATGGCCAGCGTGTTCTCCTGACTTGAACCTTACTGAGAGCCTGAGGTCACTGCTTAAGCAACGTATTTACCAGTTTGGACGTCCATTTTTCAACACGGATCGCTTGTGGATTGAACTTGAAGCTTTTGCTAAAAGTATTACTGCATATGAAAATGATGCCTCCTGGCTATTGTTGAAGCACATGGAAAATGCATTAATCACTAATACGTTTCTTTGTTATCTGTGTTAAAAAATATTGGTGTTCAAATGTTTGTGATGTCCGTTCCTTATTTCAGGATTGGTAAAGCTTAACATTTTGGAAATCCTGTCTTTACAGATTTTTCGTGATGATGCATAAAATTGTGTCGTGGTTAAAACATAACTAAATTACCTAAAGTATATTTTCTTGCGAATAAATTCATTATAGAGGTGATAGCAAAAAGCTGTCATAAGAACATTCTAATTGGAACGTTTCGGGTCTAGACTCTCCTATAGCTAGAGTATCTGCAAGAATACGCATCTTTATTATCACATTCATATGGAAGTCAAACAGTGGAAGGGGAAATTAAAAAACGCAAAATATGTAACGCATGACCCGGAAAAGAATTACCAAATTGTTAGCAAAGTTAAAAAATAGGTCATCATCAGTTGATTATTTTTAAAAAATAAGCTCTTAGCTTGTCATTGAGAGACGACCATAATTTATGTATATAACTAAGTGAAATACGATTAAAAATCATCTCTCATGCTACCTAATAACGTAACCAACCAACAATGTGCTAGTTTTGTATCACATACAGGAGCGTACAGATATCCGGCTAGTAAAACCAGCACTCCACACAATCAAGTTTAACCCTACATTTAGTTAAATTAAATCTGAAAAAGCGTCAATTTGCAATGATTAATTTTGAACTACAGCTGTTCGCACGCACGTTGCGGCTGCGCTACAGCTGCTCGCACGCTCATTGCGGCTGCACTACAGCTGCTCGCACGTTCGTTGCGGCTGTGCTACAGCTGCTCGCACGCTCGTTGCGGCTGTGCTACAGCTGCTCGCACGCTCGGTACATCAACGCTACAGCTGTGAGCGCAGCTGAGCTCTCCATTTGTGAGAAATTTTTACAAGATATTTCAGAAGTCCAGTGCAAAATGTAGTCCGTGTCCTGGTATGAAATTAAAATAGATAGACTTATCAGGCATTCAAAGCGATCTTCATCTCTGAGGCCGACCAACAAATGTCAGTAACTTCGTAATGATTATTGCTTAGATCTCCTCATCGCTATAATTATATTATTTTATTCCTGTAGCTCTTTTTATAATTATTAGTTAGTTCTGCGATAACGAATACACTGCCTTTCTGATAAGTTCTCTTTATGTTACGGACAACTTTTCGTTGAATTAATTCAATCAATTTTCAGCGTTATCCAAGCAGGAAATAAGTTCCTTCGAGTTGCCATTAAATTGCCTCGGGGGATCCTCTGTTCACTTGTAAAAAAATCATGCTTAATTTTCACTTTATGATAATTTTGACTTTCGAATTTTCCGCTCTTGTCTGCATTTGGTTCGCGTTCTTTGAACGCACATGTATATCCATACAACAGGATTTTTGGAGTAAATTTAACCGGGATTAGTTGTCAAAGGGACGTGCATGCCGTCTCTGCACCGCTCTCCGTGATGAACCTGAATTGTGTTGTAGCAAACTACAAATCTCATCATTCAAAACTATTGTTAACAAAACATAGATTAAGTGTACTTTATGTGTTTAACTTATGTTGCATTCTATTTCTTCGAGCTTCATTTTATCACAGAACTTAGAAATGCTTGAGATGAGATACCGGTAAAGGTGCAAGTGAGGACACTAGCCCAAATCAAAAAAAGAAAAGAAGGCCTAGTAGCTCACAAGAATCTGGAAAAAAATCTTTGGACCTAAACTCGCATTTTCAAAACTGCAAAAAACGAATCCATCCGAAACAGAACTCTCGCCCTTGCCTTTCCCCTTCGATGCCTCACGCGACGCATGCTCTAACAAGACGCCCTAATGCTGCATGCTGCGCTGCGGACAAATATTTGAATCTGATTTGTACGGTTTATGGTTGAAACGATGCCGTGAGCTTGAACCTTGGAGTACCACGAGTTCAAAAATTTAAGAAGCAGGCGTTCACGCGCAAGTCGTAAAATAATACGACCACCCTTCAAACCATCTGCCAGGCTCACAGTGTTCTCGAAGCCGGGTTTGAGTGCCACAATCTTCATAAATAAAGGGAGAACCAATATTTGTGGAAGCTGAGTATAGTCAGTGAAATAGCGAACAGTTTTGGCTTCCGCTGGTCAATTAATCGAGCGGACCACAGGATTCGTGCTTACGTGATTGAGGGGCACTATTTTTGCGACTTCTGAAGTGGTGCTCTTTCAAAACTGCAGTGACTTCCTAAAATAATTTTTTGGTCGAATATCACCAATGTTTCCAGCCCTCCAAGCCCCCCTTCAAAGCAAACAATAGAGCAAATAAAATCAGCATTCGTTGCAGTGCCGTGCTCAACATTTCTACTCATCTCTCTTTTACTGAAAAATTTATCTGGTGGTGGCGACCGAAATGTTCGGGCAAAAGTTGCAGATCGATAGACTGGGGCAACATTCCTGTTTTTTGTGCTTAGATACCAGTGAACAACTGAACATGGGAAGGGAATGGAATTTTCATGGACGTTTTGTTTAGAGCTGCGCTTTCTCGTTCATCAAAAACCGAAAAATAAATATTGTTCGCTCAAATCTAAGTAGTTGGTATCAGGTCCGAAGCAAGTAAATAATTCACAGAAAGAAAAGGACATCTGGGAAAGATACGCCCACATCAAAGAATTCATACATGATTTGCAATAGATAGAATTTAACTTTTCCTGGATCTGGAAGGGTAAGAATTTTAAATAAGCTTAAGTTTTGGTCAAAATCTTCATAATTAGGTCTCGTGTTGTGTCCCCTACGCAACGGCCTCATACTGCTGGCTAAAAGTGGTACACAATGCGAGTGTGTTGATAAAATGTAGAATAATTGCATGAGAAACGAGTTCCAATACTTTAATTGTCATTTCGTCTAGTCAATGAAGCTCGCAATATAAGGCTACTCAACACCACTTATTGTATGGATAAAATAAAAACCCAAGTAGCTCTCTGGGAATTACTCGAACAGTTGTACGACTGTCATGTTCACTGAATTCTTCTCCCTACATTTTGACATGAATCGCCATCAGGCTTCACTCGAAGACAAGTGATGTTTTTTTTTCAAAAAACTCAAGAGCGCGTCTGCTTCCTCTCGCAGTTCACTCAGTGTGAAGTCGGAACTGAGGGGCCAGAACTTTTGACTTTTGTTTTGCTTTGGCATTCGAGTAAAAATTTGAGTTTCGTAGTTTTAAAATTTCCATGCCGTGGGTTGAACAACACTGCTAGTAGCATAGAGGCGTAGGGAACATGTGGAAGCACCAGATTTTCGATACGTTTTTTAATTCTCTGTAATGACGTAAGATGAATCTACAGGGTGAGGTCCAAAGTCCATACTAAACGATTACTTCTCTGTCGGTATGACATGGTCTGAGTTACAAGCGTTGCTATCCCTACTACCACTACTACTACTAGTACTACTACTACTATTACTACTCTACACGGTGGGGCATGAGCTTTCATACATAGGAAAATGTACTAGTCTAATATTTATATTAAAGATACCCCAGATGTGTTTGACTGAAGAGCAATGAACTACGTATTGGTTCGAGAGACAACTTTACGTGATGATACATAAAGGTAAAGAGACGAAACATAATTCATCTCAAGGAACGTTTCGCCGCCATTATAAGCATCGTTTCATTGTGCTAATGTGTGGTCATTAAATGTTGGAAACACGTAAATGTGTTTCCAAAATAATGATAATCACACTAAGCACATTATGTGATCAAAAACGGTTGTCTAGCATGAAATATTTATTTGTTCTAATAACAGAAGCTTATAGCCCTTCCTGTACATCATATATTCAACACATTTTTTATTGTACAATATTTGAGTTTCTCTAATAATTTCCTATCGAGGTGGGACGCCACTCCGATTAAACCAATTTCTTTGCCTGAAGTTGTAGGTGCACCTGGTAGTACGTCCGAGTGGCATGCGTTCTAGCCGATGTAATCCATTACAAAGATTTAGGAGACTATCGACCGGACACGAACGGGAACAACCGACATGTAAACCTGTAGCTGGATGTGAAAACTGATTCAGCCATCAGCAGTATTTCTGCTCCTAGTTAATCATTTCAACTAGAAATATTCTTATTCCCTGAGCCTAAGCGTACTACTGGCTGGATTTTGAAGGGGAGATAATTTATTTAGAATAAATAGTCCTGAAATGCATAACTGCAAATGTCTAGGTAAGTCATCGTTGTTTTTTCACAGCTCACCAACTGTGCATTGCTGAGCAAACAGCTCAACATTTTCTGAAAGTTAAAGTGGTATTTATAATTGCTTATTCTATCAGTTTCTTTTTTGTCTCAATTATATCGTCTTGTTCTCACACTACACCCCAAATTAACTTGAATGGAGACACACTCAATGGCTATTACATTTCTTAATGACGGGAATTTTATCTCTGCGGTGGATTTCCTTAGAGGAGAGAAGAGCAAAACATTTCCTCTCAGAGCACCAGCTCATTTGCGTCTTAATAGCCACCTCGGTGCGTTAAACACAGATAACTCTTACGCCTGCTCAAAACACTTCGGACGATCAAATGTTTCATAAGAATAAAATGTTTCATAAGAGCTTGCAATATTCCAAAGTCTTGATCTGAACTATTTTTTAATTTCCTTGTATAAGCTAAATAAAAGATTACCATCCGACTATAACACAAGAAAATCAACCCGCATGGCTGAGGCTGCTTGGTGTACGATGGCAGCCTTTACTGTTAAGTGCCGTGCTGTTACGAGGCATTAATAGGCAGCTTAACCAAATAGCCTCCAGGCCGTTACCTGCATGAATAAAATCACACCTGTAATGGCTACAAGCTTCTATTCGGGGTATTAAATTTTGAATCAGATTCACGTATACGTGTGCTATGTCCACAGTAATTTTAGCAGTTTATTGTGGTGTCGATAAGATGGCTTTAGCGGAAACGATCTCTCCATGCTCTTTTGAATGCAAAGATTCTATGTAAGTATATGAGGCATAATTATTAGATACCTATAGTACGAGCCTCAGGAAATTATCCAACCTTAAAACGAGTTGAAAATCAAACATTCTTCAGAAGAAAGATACAGTTAAAAATTGGTGTAAATTTCTAGTCCCTTGACAAATTTCTTGGCGTTTTGAATATAATTCAACGTTGAATAAATTATGTTTCAGACTTCGGGTCGGTTTTATAAGGCTTGATGGTTGTTCGTTCACGCACGACTCGCTGCAGGTTGTTACCTATATATATATATATATACTTCAGTGAATTAAAAACGAATTTTCATTGAAATGGAAAGAGGTAGAACCTGCGCTATTACTGAAATATGAGTGAGATGGGAAGCATTTTATGATTTATTGCAATATCTCGAACAAACAGTGCTTTGAACATCCTGATAACTCTGGCTCAAGAATTTTATGGAGGCATCTTTCTTCCAAGACAACGATGATGCCACATGTTCTACACAAATTTTTAAAGTTCAACTGTAAAAGTTTTTCGCGTTTTTTTCATTTCTGCATGCTTCAGAACGATATGATTCTACAATAACGAAATAAACCAGATCCGATTACTGAGTACAAAAAAAAACGAGACGGATTTATTCGAGATGGTCAGGGCACTTCAAGGCAAACAACGTATGCACGTCGCTACAGAAAAAGCCTTTTTAGGATTGCAAATATTTGCAACTTCCTTCCATTGGTTTACGCAATTCGCAGGCCGCTTTAAAACTCCGAACGTGTAGTCCGTGCAGGCACTGACGCAATCGCCAGAATAATGCATAAGGATCAATTTTAGAAGGATTCAATCAACGGCTTCGCACGGCACCTACATGAATAAACATGCCCGGGCAATCTTCGTGCGGCACACCAATCAAGTGCAACCGAGGCAGATGCATCTGATGTATCCTAGACGCGCATCTGAGAAGGCATTGACATTCGCTATGAAAATTTTCGTACATGACTGCTAAGAACACCTGCAGGCTGCTCACAGGCTCGCGCTTTTGTAAAATTCGAGAATGGAACACGTAATTCGACGTCGAAAATCCTCAACGGGCTTCACATTACCGAGTCTCAAGAGAGCTCTGGGAAAAAAAAAAAAGAAGTATGCGCTTTTCTTGCAGGCCTCGAAAGCAAGGACGCGACACAAGATGAAATGAGTCGACCATTCAGTTCAAAAATTATGCACGGGGGAATGGAAGATTGTACATGGACGCATCGTAAGATGGATTGGTTCAAAGTGCAATTTGCTATCAGTACAACGAAGAATAAAGATACTAATGTTTCAAAATTCAGCTCACTATGATTACAAATACTACCCATACACGCTTTAAAATATCAATCGGTGACGATAGTTGTGGAATTCATTTGGAAGAGATGTCGTGTTTGGTCTTGGTAAATTCCATGAATCATTGATTGTTAATCTAATACTCATTGAGCCGGTTGGTACTTACGTCCAACGCATATGAAATTCTGCTCATTTTGGTTAAAATAATATCATTAATAGAATTAACTGCCTGAACTAATATATCGTGTATCAAACGTCAACAATTTTGGCTGTACGATACTTTTTCGAAACAGGATTACTTGTATATCAGGGAATTCCATGTCTAATGAAATTTTTCTTGTTTGTGCCACGGGAGTCGAAAAGGCGAACGTGAATATGTGCCTTCAGCTTGGACGGCGTCCCAAAAACGAATGCACAGTTTAAAACTACGAAGGAATATTCCTTTTAATGGAGAGTTAATTCTACTTGAGCAATGAAGAAAATTTCTGTTTTAGTTTAAAATGCGCACATAAAATCTTCATATTCATTCAAAAACTGTCTCAGATTATTTCAACTGTGTGATAAGCTGACACTATTACAACATATGATTTTTGTTACCCGTGAAAATATCATGAAAGTTGAAATCATTAGCAGCTTCCTATCCAAAAATCCACGTTACTATGTCGTTATCATTGTTTTTGTTGCTATTGTTTTCAAAACCCACACTGTAATTTTCATAATTCAAAATAAGGTTCCGATGATAAATAATTAATTGCTGTCAAATTGCAGTACTTATGACAAGGAAAATTATTCTGAAATGAAGGTGTAATGCGAACTTGCCTGTGAGCAGAGAATGGTTTGCGCAGTCGTCACTGGGACTGCCGCTCTTCAGTCCGTTGGTTCGTCTTCAAAAATGCCCCCTCGTCTGCCATCCTCTGGCTTGCAAAGATTTCGGAGAAGAAAAGCTTTAAAGAAGTGTTCTTTTGAACACCTTTAGCTCGACCTCCGCTGCAGAGGTGCCTTAGTTCAGAGACTTACACTCACTAACGCGTGATGTTGAGAGAGGTTTTTTCCATCAGGGGTCATCATACTGACGGGCACGATAGTCATTTACGCTCTGTTTTTTTTTACTACTCCTTAGACTTGAATTCTGATATTCACCGAAAATTCAATATCGACGAGCAGCAATAATTCTTTATTAACGCCTACTTTCTGTCAAAATAGTGAGTTCCATTTTCAGTCTGAAATGTAGGACGCAAACTGGTAATATGAACAATTTTTTAGTGAAAAGAGGCTAACTGGCATTGAACTTAGATGATTAAATGTCATATAGGGTTAGAGATGAGTTAAATCTTTTGGAAAAAAATGGAAATCGAGGACTCAAGGGGGAAAATGCCATTGATCCTTTTCCACTATCTCTCTTGATGCACCAGTCGTCGATTGAAGAAGAAATGAAAATGGAAATTAAAGCGAATTAAAAAACGATGACAAATTTGCAGTCAAACTTCCTGTTACTTCTAATGATCATAAAAACCATAGTATATTCATACATGTATACATATTTCTTCTTGGAAACAATTCATATGATGTATTTGAAAACTAGATGGGGAGTTACGATATTGATGGTTTCAAACAGTCATCACAGGATTGAAATATTATTTATTGGGTTTTAAATTTAAAATTTTGACTGTGTGCAGAATGTTGGCCCATAACAATGCTACCGCAAATTCCAAACGTTCATATGATTTGCATATTGCTAAGAATGTGTGAGTAAGTCTAATTACATTGTGAACTTCTACCCCAAGAAATGTTGTGAAAATAGCAGAGCAAATTTAGAGATTTTGTCGTTCATTTCAGAGCTCGTCAGCACATGGGATTTACAGGTACCTACCAGAGCCCAATTACATCGCCGCAACAGGGACGACTTCTACGGAATTAAGCTTGTCCTGAACAAGCCTTTAATTTCGGTTAGTACTAAGGCCGCTAGCACTGCAATTACGCCAGACATGTGTCGCAAGCTCACGCAATCACGCAAAAATATATAGCTACATCTGGTAAAACAAACTTCAACTTTACGTTACTGTTACAAAATAGCCCGTACGTCTAAAAATCAATTCGAATTTTCACACTTTCCGTATACTAATAAAATATTTCTTCGTCACATTTGGCAACATAGATTGCCATGAACAAAAATCCTCATCGTCTTTAATTTCGTGCACTGCACTTGGAGTCCCTGTGCAACGCCGTAATTGGTCTACTCGGCACACGTCACGTCGTTCATTTCGGTATCAAAGTTAACTGTGTGCGCATGAAGCTCACGCGCAGGCAGAAGTGGTGCGTGCTATTAAAACGTAATAAAGATACGCTTTCATTACGTGCGTGGCGTCGCTGTAAAACCAAACCATTTCGGCCACTAAACCTCTGCGTTCGACTTGAGTACACGGGCTGAGAATAGGCCAAAATTTCGATGTAGCCCCAAAGTCTACTTCGTTCACAATGCATTGATACTAGAATTTGAATATGTTATGTTTGATCTCGATTTTGTTTCCTTCAAAAGCATCACGGTGTTTGAGTGAATATATAAAGCTGACATTCATCCCGAGAATTGTTTATCCTGGAATAATTTTACAGAATTACGTGTCATATCAGTGGCACTCGGGAGTCCATTTTTCGTAGTACGCTAATCAAAATGCGCTGAACATTCTGTTTGTGCTCACGAATAATTATTTTTCGTTGGCAATTTATTGAGTTTTATTTGGAAGCGAGGTCGGCAAAAGTTGCAATTGTCAGACTTAAAAGCTGTATTCTTTGGTGCTGAGACTCGTACAAATGTCCTGCCTGATAAAAGATATTTCGAGATAAAAAAAATTCATTGTTGAATTTCAAAGCATTGAATAAAAATGCGCCGTTTTTTGTGAAAACATAATTCTTCTGTCTTTTATTTTCTCAGCACAGTGCATATACAAAAAGTTAAAATCATGATCATATGATTAATAACAATTTTAGGTCTAAATTCTCGTAACTGTACGTACACTTTTCAGACTTGGCTAAGATATGAATGGTAAATTAAAACTCTGAAATCGTACAATAGAAACTTTTCCTCTACCTCATTTGAAAATATTAACATTTTTCATTAGATTAAAATTTTTCACACCATGAGCTCACCAAATATCTATATTTAGAATATCACTCGTGCGTGCATGAATATGTCTTATCTTTTAGAGAACTTGTGTGACGAGAACAAAAACTTCAAAATGCATTTCTTTTCCGCGAGTTCGTGCGTATCCGACTTCTGGCAGATGTGCAATTTTATCGAGGAATGAATGTTCATCAGGCTTGATTGCAGTAGAGAACTTGATATTCTCTGTTTCTGTGGCAACATGGAGCTCTGTATCTTAAAAAAATCTTCGCAACGCTAAAGAACAGCTGTCTAATAATTCATGCGAAATATCACGTGCGACTTGAAACGCGTGGGATTTGGTTAGCGCAAATGGAAAAACTTACGCGTAAAAACTGTTACAAATTCATTCGGAGTGTTTCGTTTCAAGGTATATTTGATCAAGAATCAAAAAATATTTATTATGAGGGAAATATTCCTGCTCGGATGCATTTGTGAAATAAAAGTCGGAAGTTAGCGTTATCATGAGCTTAAAGCGTAATGCTTGCACGGAAATTATAGCATATGATTTTAGATAAATTTCTGAAAGAGTGACGTAAGGGTCTTGCATTTTGAGTCGCAGGACGCTGCTCTAAAACACTGCAAAATTCGGTGGCCATGCTGAAAAATTTGAAAACGAATTTTGTTGGAAGATTTTCTTGAAGATTACACGGAAAGGATACATGTAAAATTGGTGTACAAATTGCGTTTTAGCTGAAGTTAAAATGTGAGCATCTTTTGAAGTAGCCCTCAGCCGCCGAGGTCACGGGTTTGATGCGTGCTGGTGTGCAACGTTCAGGTGTGTGTACACATTTTGCATCAATCAAACATTATCATCAAAGTTCTGAGCAAAAAACGCTCACAAGTCCGCCTGTATTTAATGATGTGTGCGACTGATAAACTATAGATGCAGATATACTCTTCCTGTTTGAAATTGGAAAAAGAGAGAGCGAATGACTACGTCAAACTGCTTCAAGCATTAACAAAAATAGAGTTCTTCAGGCTCTTACTGATGAAAAGAACAAACATTAACAATGCGGTCACGGCAAACGATGAATTTGATTTCAAACGAAATGTTCTAGAGTTCAACTTATTTCACAGAAAAATAAAAAACTCTTTCAAAGAAATTCCATTAGCAAAGAGCGTTAGATTTTTATCGTCATTTTTTCCCTACAAAATGCGACAAAGAAATTCAAAGACAAACAATCAGCAAAAAAATTTTCATCGCATTAGTAACTTTGATATTTGCACTGTGCTGGTGAAATTTATTTTGAGTGTTTATGTAGTCTCATAGTCAGCCCATAGCTTATGGCAAAGAGTGATGGTAAAAATTCAAATGTAGAAACATATTAATTATAAATTATTGCATCCGTTTGGATGATATAAGGACTTACAATCAAATACCTTTGCGGGGACATTTACAGTGTTTCGTACATATCAAGATGCATGAGTGCGCAGAATTTTTGTAGAACCGAGTAATTCAAAACACAAGCTTGCGAAGGCTTCCGTGAATTGGAAGGTCAAAATCTTGCCATTATGTAGAAACATTACCAGCGCACCCAAAAGTAGAATTGTACCAAGGCGTGAGATAAAATTCCCAATATTTTCTTACCTCTGATGCATTTTTGAAATCGCTTCGTAATATGTGATTAATTTCGTATTGCCTTCTTTCTCACGTACTCAGAACAAACGCATCAAAAATGTTTCTTAGCTTGAATATCGAATATGCGTCATTGTACTGAAGCTGAAATTCACGATTGAAAAACTCTTCAGTCAATTAGCAGCCCCGTTTACAGGCGCTTCGTAAAATATTGTTCCTTGTAGCCACATTGACATCCGCTATTTGCTTCTTCCATTCAGCTCATAAACCTTCGGGTCTCGCTCACTCTCTAACGACACCTGAGTTGAGATCGCGAGCGTTGCGGGTTTGTGAAAAACATTGAATTAATTTTTCGGAGGGCCTAGCAACTGTTCCAGACGATAATGCAATCGATAAGGTAGGTATGTGTGCAGTAGGAATTGGAAAAATCTGCAAACTGTTCTTAAATCTGCCTAAAAACTAATCTGAAATACTCCTGATAATCACTGCAAAGAATTTCAAGTCTGAAAAGTAGACCAACCTGGCTATACTTATGCTATTTGATGCGCTCTTTGGAATGAATTTTTTGTGAACGAGGATGAATTTTTCCATAAATTAAAACCCAATCTTTGCAGAATTTGAAATCACTTCGAGCGAGGTAAATAATTATGATTGGAAAGCGTGCCCCTCGGAGGAAGGAAGGAAGGAATGGGCGAGGGAAGAGAGGTGCTAGCAGTTAGACTCGCAACAACCATAGTGTTCAGGAATAGAAAACGAATTTTGAAACGAAAGTATTATTTAGTATTTTCACCATAAACTGTGTTTCAGCCTAAGCGGATATTGTGTAAAAGCATCATGTTCATGCTCACACGATCACATTTAGGGAAAATATATCGCAGCTCCGTAAGAAAATTCATGTTAAGGCTTCCGGTTATATATGAGAGAATGTCTTTTTTTTTAATTTCATATTAGAAGAATAAAAATGGTGCGCTGTTCCAATGGCATCGATGGTTCAAGCTATATGTATAATTTTTTCAGGTAAAAATGGAACTAAAGCTCATAAAATATTTATCTTCGTTTAGGTTGGTTAGCGTTTATAAATTTACTTACTTCACTGATCAGTTTTTGTTATATTTTTATCATATCGTGAACATTCAAGTAGATGTATGGGTTTAAAAAATTTTTTTATCCTTTTTATACAGTTAAATTGTGAAGCTTAATAAGATTTTTTTCTTTTATAGTTAAATTTTCATGACCAATGGCGAATGTCAGGATTTTCATGGGCCAAGCAGATAAGAAATTCATTTTGCGTATTAAATTTAGTTAAAAAATTCTGTAAAATTCGAACGGTGACATAGCACTGAGCCCGAATACCTCGATGGTATTTCGCACGAAGTACAAAAACAGTTCCAACAGGATTTTCAGGGCCTCATAGGCCTGGCTACTGGAGCTCTAGTAAGCCTGCTCTCCCACTGCTTTTCCGCGCGAATCTAACAAAGGTTACTGGGTTTCCCCTAAGCGTACAAAACTCAGCACAAAGAACGTATCTTGCATACGAAAGAATAATGAGTTGGTTTGCTATCGTTTTTAGCCTGCAAGATTCACGCTCGAACACACAGCGTTGCTGTGCTCTGCACCATTAGGCGCTTAACGACCAAAGTGTTTTGGCGGTAAAGCTGTTTTTTACCCCTGTACATAAAATTAATTGCGGTCGTCTGTATACGTGCAATTAGGCTGTATTTAGCTCTCTGCGTAAAACTAACTACAGCCTTATGCACACATGCATTAAGGCTTCATTCAGCCATTTGCGGAAAACTATTCGCATTCTTATGCAGCAGGCCCACACGCGTCCTCTAGGACAGGGCTACTCGAACTGGCTCCGCGCTCGTACGCGAGCGAGCTGTTACCGGTACTGGTTTCGTGTGTTTTGATATCGAGTTGTTTGTTTGCAAATGTATTAAAATACGAAGAATGATTAACTTTTATTATATTCATCATATATGTACAGGGTGACCCATAAGTAAGGTATCTTTTTAAAACTGTTATAGCTATTAAACTAAAAATGATAAAAAAATTTGGTTGATTTAGGATGAAAGAAGAAATTTTTAAATTTATTATACAATTATGTATGGAACAATAAAACACGTGTAACTATGGAATATGATATCTTTTAAACGTTCTCCATTATTAGTCAAACATTGGCGTGCTCTTACAACGGTTCTGTTCATTACATTCATTAATGTCTCTAGTGAAGTGTTGTTGATCTCCTGAATGATTTTCCGTTTCAATTGCTGTAAAGTATAAGGCCTTTCAATGTAAGCCACTGGACCGAGCTCAGGCCCATAACGGGCCACTGGACCGAGCTCAGGCGCACAGCTCTGGGACCGTTCCATCAGAGGTGCTTGCAGAGCGCTTGCCTTAACATTCAATTCCAAAATGAATTTATGAGCGAAAAAAATACATTGAAGCATATCTGGTCACACGTAAGCAGCATTAGCATGTCTAACAAAGTTTTGAAGTAAATTTTTATGTATATGAATATATCAAATGAGGACTTACATGTCCCACTAAGACTCTCATTCATCCCGTAATGCACGTTGTTTGAAAGGGTGCATGTACGTTAGCTTCGAATGTGGAAAACCAATTGTCATGCGTGAATATATTAATATATTCCTCCCCCGTGTGAACACGGCTAGCTAATGACCAGTAAGCATGAATACCTAGCTTACGTTCACATACATATAGGGTGTGCTGGTATCTATGCAAGGTCTATGTAGAGATAGACACTCCTGCTCCCATTCCTGGTCTATCAAAAAGATTTTCTTACCCGCCGAGCTTCAAGCTGACGAACTTCAGGTTCATGATGATCAACTTGAATACGGATTTAAAATTTATAGCACGAATCATTATCTCTCGAAATGCCATCAATTCAAGATATCTTCCTGCAAAAGGACTCTATGTTTAAGGTGTTCTTTCTGGCAAGCAGGTTTCCTAAGTGCTCCAGCGCTTAGATAATTGCATAATTGCCAGTGCTAACGCTGGCAAACACGAACGAGCAGCTCATGATCAGCACCTAGCAATAATTAAGGAATTGTCAACATCACCATCACAGTTAGTTAGACGACTCTCCGGGAAGTACATGTAATTAACATTGATCGATGCACATTAATCCGAAAATTCCCCTCATTTCATTTTCCACTTCTTTTATTACGTGAAACAAACCATTTGATGAGCAACTCCTTATTTGTTCACAGTTCGTAAGCTCCCGTGGCGTTCAAGCGCCAGTTCACGATCACCAACGAAGGCTGAGAGCGGACGTCAGTCAGTGAGGGCGAGGCTGGAGCGAGCAGCAGCCCACACCCTCATACGACGGTAGCCAGCGCCGCACTGGTCTCGTATCAGCCTACAGGCGAGGCTTTGTCGGGGTGCTCAAATCGTCTTCTCATTGGTCGTCGATAAATTTTAGAACCTCGCACACAATAATTTTAGTGGGGTCGAACTTAAATTAACATGGCTGTTTTCTCTTCTTCATATTCATACAGATTTCTTAATCATATCAGATTTTGTGGGCGGCTGAATAATGAAGGCTAGAAAACTATTTTTTTCTCTAGAATCAAATTCGTAATTTGTCAAGTGGTTGAAGGAATAGAAGTAGCGAGTTGGGCTTTATATCCAAGATAAATTTATAATCCCGAAGTAATTTGCTTAGGTATTTTTGTAGATGATAACTTGAATATCACAGCACGTGGCTTCAGCTAAACATATATATGCAACACGTACAAACGACCCATACATACAACACATCCATACCGAGTTACGCTTAAAAACAGGCTAATAATGTGGTATTATTTCCGTAAACTGATTAGCTTAATTAAACGGTAAAAAAAATCGAACACATGAACGAAAACGTCCTTAATTTCTATCTGACAAAGACGTTCCTCGAGATCTTTGTCTATGAGTGTCACTCTGGATTTTCTGTACGCTCCGTGTAATTTGATAATGAAATATTGGGAGCATTACCTGTAGAGTTTTTGATTGATTTTATTTCACTTTTTCGCACCCTCAAAAAACTGATTGTAGGTTCATATAATACTTTGGGTGAGCATGGTGAGAAGTATAAATGAAGAACTCGTCCATTCATGGGTCATTGTTTCTTACTTCAGTTAGTTTTTTAGTGACAACTGTTTTTCGACCCATCTTAGGTGCGCCGTCATTTATAAGTAAATAACTCCAGATTTATTAGCTTCTCGGACTAAGAATAGGTCATCTACTGTTAATATGGCGCAGCACCTTCACGAGCATGAATAATGGTGGTAATATGACGTGGTACTGAGTCTACCAGTATTTAGAAACAGTAGGAGAAGGGGCCATTATTGATGTTCCGCAGAAGTTTCATCCTGGATCCAAATATAGCGATTCCGTTCAACAATTTGGGACACTTGGCGGCCATTTTTATCAGTTAGAATTCTCTTCCGACTTCAGTTTTGCTTTGAATTGCAGTGTGTATCTTACTGTTTCCATTGCTGGTACAACCGCATGACAGTGCGGCATGAAACGCCAACAAATGCCTTTAGTTTCTCTACAAGGTGTCCCTTCGCGCGACCAAATGTAATAGACCTTTTTTGCCATTATAAGACGTCTCACTCTCATCCCATCATTGTGGAATATCAAAGAAGCAGCTTTATACCCTGCCAGCTCTTAATGAATATTAATGCGTGTTCAGTACTTTGGTACAACCCAAACTTTGGTCACAGCTTTGAAAACCGATTGATGAACGTATCAAATAATTGGAGCACGAAGTAAACTTTTTAGTGCCGGCAGCCTATTTAGAATAGTGCAACGTGCTGCACAGAGTCCTAAAGTCAGCCTGCAGAATTCAGTTAAGTGTCACTGACTATAATTTTTTTCTAAGTTTCGAAACCTATTTTCGAAATGTTTTAAAGCCTAGAAAAAGTTTTATGAATGATATATATTCAGGCAATTGTGATAACTATACAACATAACGACGCACACTCTATGGAAGTTGAAGCCCATTTCCCCAAGCCATTACCGCCGTTTTGTGCTGATTACGGTATCAATTAAGGTCGAATTAACCGAACTAAACTAGCCTAACCTAACTTGCCTTAACTTGACCTAGTCTAACCAAACCTACGTAACCTAGCCTAGTCTAACTTAACGCAACGTTGCCGCGATAAATATTAAAAGAACGAGATGATTTGTACGAGACCTGAAGACAGGAGCTACAATATTAAGTAACTTTGAATTAATGTTAATTTTAAATTTGAAGGTAGATTTCAAAAACCTATTTAAGTTTTAACCATGATACCAAATAAACGTTGTTTTTACCGGTCACTTCAATGAAGTCAGAAACCCCTACTTATGGCGAATGTTAAAAAAAATCATTCAAACTATTCCATTGCCATAATTCCATTTTATGAGCAATAACTCTTTAATCATTTTTAGGCTATCACATATTCAGCATGATAATAAATATACACGACTCTAGAGCTGCACTTTCGAAGCGCTCTCAGAGGCTTTTTTAAAAGAAAAGACATTTCATGAGGATCCAACGCAAATTCTTGAAACTTTCAAACTTTCAAAGAGCATGTGTTTTACCGTAGTCCTTCTTCTCTCTTTAAGTGTTGCACCGTTAGTTGTGGAGCTGTCGGGGATAGCACGACATTTTTTTTGAAAACACACGGAGCCGTGTTTTGTACAGACGAGAGCCGTGTGCTCTGCGTGTAGCTCCGTGATCTGCGAGTGGATTTATTTCTCACGTGTTCCTGCAGTCGGCGACGTTCCTTGCAGCACTTCCAAACAGGACGTCTTGAAGCAAAAGCTATAGGAAAGCTCGAAAACTATTTTAGATGTCTATGTTACGAAAAACACTTCATAACATGTCCGTAATTCCGTAATTTTAGATGCATTGTATAATTTTTGTTTTGAAACGAACAAACCTTGAATATGTTGTACATTTCCGATCAGTTTTTTGCGTGTCACTCAAAGTATGGGCTATGTGAGGTTCATGTGCCCAGCCTCAGGTAATATCAACTACACGCCTCTCAACACGCTGGGGTTCTCGAACACTCATACGATGAAGGTCAAATAATTTAGTGAAAGTAGTTCATTTTTTGACAAGTTTGATTGGTAAATTTGTTTCTCCTAATTATCGTTAGCGGGTGAAGTACAGACAAATTAGGTTCATAAAATCAATAGCTGATTGAAAAAAACGTATCTTTTGGTCACAAAATTAACACTTCGATTCTCCATACAGGAAACACTTCATTTCAACGAATACCTCCGTTTTGAATGTAAAAACTGAGGATTTTATTTTCACAAATTTGGCTGTCCTATCATTTTGTTTCTAATCAAAACTAGCTTACTCGATTGAAGAACACAAATTTGACGAAAACTTGAAAATTTGTATTCATATATGTTAGTGGTTTGGTAACATTACGTCAGGTTAGATGATTGTGTGTACCAAACATGACCAATTTCCGAGGCAAAGTGTTAACTTTAACTTCGAATTAGAAAGTTTGGCTCCGGGCTTTGCCCAATAACAATCGTATTTTTGTGTAAATAAAAATGTTGTTCATTTTTCTCTAGAGAAGCGAGCAACTGATGATCGCGTGCTGAAAATTTTCCAGATTTAATATTGATTGAGGGTAAAATTTTACGTCATATCCAGGGAGATTTTATTTTATTTCTAGAACCAATTTCTGATCTTCATCAAATTACTTAGGACAGTCATGACAGTTTTTTTGTGAATGTGAAGAAATTCCAGACAACGGCTTATCGTACTTTTTTGTATAAGTATTGCATTTTATTAAGTTTGCTATCGTGTTTAAAATCTCAAAGAATAAGCCTGCAAGCTTCCTTCGCATCTGCAAGAGGAACACAACGTTATAATTCGGTAGGATACAGCAACAGAAGCCTCTAAATTTCCATACCTTAAATATCGACAGTAACAACTGCAATTACAGCTTATTCATTTTTAGAATATTGTTGGCTGTTCGTCTCTGATATTGTGGACCACGTGCGATGGAGAGGGAGAGGGGGGGAGTTGGAGTCGAGTGTTGTGTATTGTTAGGCCTACGCAGGGGCAGGGAGGTACACAAGAGGGGGTAGTTGGATTCAAGTTTTGAAATCTCATCTCTAGTCCCATGTGGAGTTACTCATCCTATTCGCCACTCGACTCCACTCAACTCAACTCTACTCAACTCTACTCTAATCTTCTCAATTGTATTGAACTCTACTTATCTCGCCTATACCCTACTATTTTTTACAGTACTCAATACTGCTCTGATACTGAGTTGTACTTCCTCAATCCTTTTTTTTCATCTTCTGCCAAACGTCACATAACTTCTTTTTTTCTTTTTGCTACTAACAGATAATTTTCAAGTAAAATATATTATGACATATATTTTAATTGATAACGATACCTTTGACAGAGGTTTTGTATATGTGGATTTGAAGGACCATTTTCTTCCTTAATTCGTTATTTGGCCATTTTAACAATGTTTCAATGTTTCGATTAAAATTATTCACGCAAGAGTTCACCTAAGCGAGTTTTGCTAATTTAAATTCCATAATATGTGAACTTTAATTTTTTACCTTATTTGAAGTTATGCGACAACACTTAGTTTCTAACTCTCGAACACTTGTATTGGCGTGCCGCTGTCGAGGCGAGCAAAAAGTTATGCATCAATCCAGGAACAGTAAATGATCCCTCTAAAAGTTGTGCAACAATCCAGGAATACTAAATGATCCCTCTAAAAGTTGTGCAACAATCCAGGAACCGTTAATGATCCCTCCACCAGCAGGGACTCAAATCATTCAGAAAATATTCGTTAGGACAACGATTTCGTACGAAAGACGGGGAACTCTCCATGATCAACGTTTTTTTCAATAGCTGCACAACACAATTCACTGCGCAGTAACTCCAACGTTCCCGAGCGACGTGTCCTGTAACTTGACCCTATCCCTTGAATGGAATTACGTATTGCTGATGGGGCAGGGTCTGACTCCGCAGGTGGAATTGCAGTGGAAACCCTCTCGGCATTGCAGGTTGCTTTGATAGTTTAATAAGTACGCAAGGAAATCCGACTGTGTACTTTCCAAAGATTACAGCCCTTTGTATGAACTAGAAAACATGCGCCTCGGTACCGTTTGTTGTATTTAGAAGCGGTGTCGTGAAGCTCTGCAACTCTCGCCTACACTCTCTACGTTCATGTGTAGTGCTGTGAGTCTTCAACCCGCATACGGGAATTGTTATTGAATCTAAACTAAAAAAAAGCCCAAGTAACGGCTATAAGATCAGGTTAGTGGGCTTTGAATGATAATTATTCCTACTTTTGACCAATGAGTTCATTTGTGTCATAGATGTATCAATTAAATCATAATTACTCAGCAATATATATCAGAAACAGTACTTAGACATTTTTTACCAAATGATCATTGAACATGTTAAATACTTACGAAGTTAAATTCTGGACAATTCGAAGAACAAAAAGTTTTTACAAGGCATCTTTCGTTTGGCATGACTTCCATGACTTAACAGATAATTCAAATTCAGCCCTTCCATCTCATTCATATCCATCATCTCCACTCACTTCATGACCTCCCATTACCATAGTTTTTTCATCACCATTTTTTTCGTACTTTTAGATGCTGACAGAACCTGAATCGTTGCAACACGGTGTCGCAGCTACGGTTTGTCCTGAGCTTTGTCATTAAGTTGCGGCGCTAAGAGCTCCACAAAGCGTCAACAGGACGCTATATTAAGTTCCCTTTCCTGTGCGGCCGTCTTTACGACTTGCTGGAACTTTACAATCGCCCCGGAAATACCGTCCCTGCTCCTACAAAACTCGGCCAGTCGCTCTCCCCTTTCAGATGTCTAAGCCTATCATTAAATGAATACGGCTCGATTCTTTGACTTTTCATTTCCGCTAAACTCGATCCGTAAATTCGGCCGAATATTCTGAGCTAATTCATTAATTAACAAAGTAAGATCTCTGAGTTATTTACAATGTACCAGCGTTTTTCAGACCAATAGTTATTAGAATTTCATTGTGTTCCTAGATTGATAATCATTTTCTTCGTTTTAAAAAATAAATGTATTTTTAATTGAATTCATGAGTATTTTTTTCGGATATCCTGCTAATACCCTTCAGTAACGATCAGCGCTGAAAACATAAATATCGTCGACCCTCAGGAAAAATGTCTTCGAACCTTGCGAAGCGAAAGTTTTCTGGCATTTCAGTTTCCCAGCGCTTCATTTCACGTGGATTTTTCACACGAGAAGTTTCCAAGTTTCGCCCTCAGAGCGTCAAGTTTCCTTACGTTGTGCATTTAAAAAATTAGGCCAGTCAGGTAAGCACGGGAACGGAATTCTAGCATCTCCTCACACTGGTGACTTGGCAGGTCCGAGGGAAAATATGGGAAAACGCAGACATTATATCTGGACCAAAACTTCCGCGGTGAGGTTACAGCTGGATACCTGTAAAGAACGTTTGATGTAGTCGAAATTTATTACCAACGAATTCTTGCTGAGTCATATTGCAGGGTGTTTCAATAAAATTATTTTCTATTTGAATATATCGGTAATGATTTCGTATCAGTTATAATTTTGGAATTTTTGAACTGCTCATACAACATGTGCCGCGTTCATGTGAATAATTTCATGCATCAATATGAACTCCAACAATGAAAAAGTTGTCAAACCTTATATATGAAAAAGCTATTACGCAAAAATGTGCTGAAATTATGATTCAAAGACAACGTTTAAACGAAATTATGGAATGTGTTTCATACAATATGTTTCAAGCGTATGAATGCGAATGATGCACAGAGACTTCTTTGAAACGTAACAAAGTTTTCTTGTTATAAATGAACCACTCTGCCGCTCCGAACAGACTGCTGACACTGCAGTGCGGCGCGTGCGTGGAGAGACATCGTGATAGGGTTGTCAGAATGACTGCACACGGGAAACACTTCTTTACATTTTGATATTGGCGAAAATCCTTTCGCCGTTAGCCAAAATTCGTGCTGAATTTCCAGACAGGAGTTGGGACTCTGGGCATGCGTAAATCAATTTAAGTCGTTAAGTTTGAGCCATTCCAAGAGGAAATGATTTGAAAACGGCAAGAAATTGGGAAATAAATTATTCTGCGGGACGAAGAAATAAAGCGTGACGAAGAAATAAAGCGTAACACAGAAAGAAACTTTCGTCCACGAGGAAAATCTATGCCGTCGAAGTGGTCGCGCACAAGCAGAATGAGAAGTTCTATATTCATCGAGATTTTCGAAGAGGTAACTGAACATATTTACCCAGTGGGAAAGCAACTGAGGGCGTGGAAAGGGAAGTAGTTGCTTTTAATGAATCCTAGTCTTCCTTGATCTTGCACGAGACTAATGGGAAAGTCAACATTCGAGTTTATGTTGAGATGATGGAACGAATAGAGTTGCCTTGAAATATAAATATTTAAAGACATAAGGAGTTACTCTCGAAGATGCACCTGTTCGCACATCCAAATCAGAGATTAAAGCAGCACAGAGTCCTTTCAATTTTCCTAGCATTTGCACGTGAAGGTGTGAATAGAAATCCATTAATTTAGCAATCTGATCCATCATGAAAAGAGATTTTCCTCTTGAATTCCACAGTGAGCGAGCTCTGAATGGAGACTCATCATCTTCATGGTCAAATTTAATGAACGCGTGAATGAGACTCGCTTGGCATTGAGTAACCACACGCCTCGAAGCTGTAAATCAATGCAACATGGGGTGCTTTTGGATGGTAATTACTATGTAAGATTATCATCATCAAATGTAACTGATGCAATTAATATAGTTTAAAATTTTTTACAAACATCAGAACTGCACGAGTGATGAATAAATACTTCTTGATAGGAAATTGAATTTTCAATTTTGTCTGAGATATACGAGTAACATTTAAAAAATATACCGAGCTTTCGAGCAACGTCACTTTGGTCCTCATTTAGGGCAAGCGAAGTTTACCAAAAGCATTTCACATCACAGGTCCTCTGATGCAAACCTCGCATCACATACACAAACACATATATTAATTTTGAACTTTATTATTGAGAAATATGGGGGCGGGACATCCAGGAAACGGTTGTAGTCACGTTCATCGCGTGCTTTCGTTCCGTTTAGAATGATTCTAAAAATTTTCGTTTAGAATGATTCCAAAAAATTTCGGGTCTTTGTACTTTTTGTCCGTCTAGGACAGTCCCTTGTCACCATTGCTTGGTATAGCCGGTGATGTTGGTCAATTTCGAGAGATCATGCCGTCGGTTGATGGCTCGTTGATGACTAATTCTGTACCTGACACTTTATTCCCGCTGAAGAAAAGTATTAACATTTTTTTGAACAAGAAATTCAAAACATAACTCACAAAGTTCAAGAATCAAAACAAGAATCTCACAAAGAGAGCCCCTGGCCGGCCTCACGGTGGGCAGCCGGGCCAAAATTCCACCAAAATGCATACACTGATTTTGAGTGCTACGAGTCATTGTATCGCACTTACACGGTACGAAATTCAATGATATACGCAGATGCGATAAATTATTATTGTATCCTAGATGAGCAATATTATGAATATTTAAAATAAGTGCATACATTTCTGTTTGCCTACTTATGTTCTCGGGCTTAAGTTAATTTACAGCCGGTGGGTGGATGGGCAGCCCATTGCCCCCCACTACAGCACAGTGCCCATCACTGCAGCACGGTGCCCACCACTGCAGCACAGTGCCCACCACTTCAGCACAATGCCCATCACTGCAGCACGGTGCCCACCACTGCAGCACAGTGCCCACCACTGCAGCACAATGCCCACCACTGCAGCACGGTGCCCACTACTGCAGCACGCGGTCAAATGCAAATATCTTCATTCACAATAATTTCAAATTTTGTCGTTGAGTTCAATTTCAACGAGTCCTTCAAAAAACAAATCTAGCTTCAGCGAGTCCTGCATGAAAAATTAAGTAATATTCTGTTTGTTACACAGTAAAAAACGTCAAACTAATGGTTTCAATTCGTAGTGACCCCAGCTGCTCCATTAGATTAACTCATTTGTTCTCTAAATAATTACCTGCTACTCGCTGGCATGATCTAAAAGTGATGACGTGAGCTCCTCAAGGTATTGGTAACATTTTTACTCTTTGGAAATAAATTATTAGCTAGAAATGAAGCTCTATGGCGTTGAACTGGAAGAGAATTACAAAACCAATCGCATCATTTCGCTTTCCTGGCACATCGTAACTCGCAACGACTGTTTTTTGTTTTGGTCTTCTGCGAATTTGAAGGGTCAATAAAACTAGCATTGCACGAGAGGGGAAGCGTATCTTCTACGAGATGCTTGTCTTTGAAGAGAATCCAAGCTTCATTTTTTACGAATTTCAGTATTTGAGGAAGTCATAAACAATTCAAGGTAATGAACACAAAAGCTTATGCTCTCAAAGTTCCCTGTAATACGCTTATTCCTAGCAAAATCATGAGCCAAAAAACTGTAATCATCTTGGCTTTATGTCCGTCAATCATATCCTTGACAGCGCACACCCAGCAACAACTGCACAGCTTAATACCTCGAAAGTTGTGCCATTGCCTTGGGAAAAATTATTTTGTGAGACCGCTGAGGAAGATCGGGGACGCCAACGAGATTTGGGCTGCATTTCCTTTGTCTGTTTGCGAACGCAAATTTTTCCTCGCGTCCTTATTTGCAGGAAAGATTTCCGGATTTTTATTGTGGCTGAACCTCTTTTACACGGACAGATCCGAGAATTGCTAAGGTTAAACCTCTTAGGATTTCCATGAAAGTGGCATTCAACCTCAATCAAGGTTATACCTCAGAAGGGCATTCGCTTCAGCTACTTTTCGACATGCACAAGTTTCAGAGGCTTCGACATGCGCTAGACGTAGAATAAATTAACCATAGCAAACTGACAATTCGTGTGAGTCATTTGTGCACTTGATGGGAAACTTCAGAGTATGTGATTCAACGTTCACAAAGGGCTCCCAGTTTTATGATTTTTTTTTCTTCTACGTAACCAAGCTCAAAATTGTGCAGAATATTAAGCAAAGAAATTCGCGAATGCCAAAACGGCATGTCATTTCGATAATTTTTTATTCATTTAAATATTTTGCAAAACAGTTCGAGTGAAATTTGCTAATAATTATATGAGGTAAGATAATAAAAAAACAACGACTTGCAAATTTGATCCTGGGTTGTTAATTAAGTGGTCTTAACGAAAGAAATTCGTCAACTCTGGGATATGATGCAATGAAAAACGAGAAAAACACAGGAACATATATCAGTTTCAGCATTTTGTTAAAATCTAGGGATCACTCAACATGCATAGAAATAAATTCGAGTCGGAGTAAAATAAAGGCTTTCTCACTCCTCAGCCTCAAAGTTTCTACAGGAGCCTTCGAACTACACAAACCGAATGTGATACTGATCATCATTAGGTCATCGCCGGGAGCCTTTTCAGAATGCGAAAATGTCATCCTGACAGCGAATGATAAAAACATTTTTTAAACTGACTGTGAAGAAACACACAACATCTACAGCCACTCGCTTCACACTCTGAAGCTGTAAGTCGATGTCACCACATATATCTATCCTCTTAGTGCAATTACTTCAATCTTTCAAACTCGGCTCTGCAACCTTCCTAAAATACAACCACTGATATATATACTTATATAGGAGTGATTTGTTAGCTCCCTTATACTTGGAATCAAGAATAAAAAAAGAAGATTGTTACCACTTTCCAAGTCACGTCTACAAAGGCTTTACGTGACTATTTCACATATTTGGGAGGCCGTCACCAATTTTTTAAAACCGTGACTATGTATCCATGATACATAGTCCTTGCAGGTGCCAATTCATTTCTTATTGGTTGCTAAGATTTCTCAGTGAATGTTCTCTAAAATTTCGGGTCTTGTAAGCTTTGCGCATGTTCGCCTTCGTCATTAAGGAAATAATGTTGCGTTATGGCAGAAAAATTTAGAGCTAACCCTGCGTGCATTCTTCAACATTTAGCAGCATCAATACGCGTCCACCCAATGTTTGATACTGGTATCAAAGTTACTTTAATTTCATCAGTACGGGGGAAACTGATCCCCCACAATTACGGTGCAACATGGTGCACTAATTCCATCTTAATAAAGGCTTCTTGGCCGGCAGGGCTACTCATGAAGGCCTCTACTGGAGGGAGATCTCCCACGAGGGTTAGACTTACACACAAGATCTTCTGGAGAGGATTCTCTCTGAAGGGTTGACCAGAGGCTCAGCTTGGGCAGAAGGACTTGACAGCTCTCCTTGAGGCAGAAAGCCTTTCCTCTTCCAAACACTTCCGACCTAATGGTGGGGAAGGACGGGGGGAAACAGGGCATGGGACCCAAAGGAACTCCAGAAGAAGGAGGTGGGGTCGAGGGCAGTTCGGGAAGAATCTGCTCGTATGGTTAAATGCTAGCAAATTTTCCTGCAAACCATGAGCTCGTTCCGCTTGAGTTCTCGATGGTTCTAAGCCTTCTAATGAGAAAATAAATAAATACACAGCACGAAATGACGATTTTAAATCACACACTGGATGAATTAATCTCCTTTCACACCACGCTCTTCAAATCATCGGTTCTCTTATCATATATTCAATTGCGTACATAAGATACATCGTCTCTTTCGCTCGTGAAATTTAGTTTTAATCTTTTTAATTTACAGCATATTTTGCGGTTAAATTCTGATTAACTTGTTACATGGTCAAAATGAATGAAGCAGCCCAGTCAATCCAGCAGCCCAACAGCCATGATCAGCTCGCTCATCAGCGGCAAGCCACACTCAATATTTACTGAGCAAAAACTGGACGCCTCTTCGTTTGAAGCAGCGAGCTTAAGATATTGCAGATAAAACTCATCGCTGCTCTTAAGACTTCCCATCAATTTTTGAGCGTTTGGCAGAAGAAACAATAAAATGTGGACGTAAGATTTCACCCCTCAAGGGGCACAGGATATGTAATAGGGTTAGTTTGGTTAGGTTTGGCTAACGAGTGCTATCGGGACCGGCGACCCCGGAGGAGCACCGTTAGGTTCCCTCAGTTATAGATAGGCTTTCGAAACTTTTATCAAGCATGTCCACTTTGCTTCTTTTAATTATCTCCCTTTCTTCGATACGTCTTCTTTACCTTTTCTTTCTCTTCGTTCCGAACTTGCGATTTCTATGTGTAAGGGACCCTGTACAGGAACACGCCTTGTGCACAGATTACTCGTCCTCAATAGTCTATTCTAAAGGGTTTCTTCTGTTAGCAAAGTTCAAGTTGCCAATTTTGCAGGCGGGGCCAAAAATTTGAAAACGAGATTTCAAATAACTATTATATCTTTTAAATGCGCCCTCTAACCAATTGTTTTTGTATCAACAAGCACCATAATAACTATTTAGCCAGTGTGCATACATAATTTAATCTTTCATGAAATAAATATGAAATTAAATTCGAAATTTGAAACCATAATTGAAGTGTATTAAGATGGAACACCAAACTCGGTTTCGTAAAGTGCCTTCAAGTTCTCATACCATTTGTTTTTAGGGCAGTTAGACGCTTTAAAAAGCAAAAAGAGACTTTGGTAAAGGACCTCACAATGGAAAACGTCGATCGGTGACAGCCAATGCCGCCAAGCCTAGTGCAAAACTCGTTTCCCAAGCTTCTGGTTCAAAGAGATGTGGTCACCCTGCTCTCCGGATCGCCACACAACTAGCTTCTTTGGGCTTATTATACTCGACGCGAGAACATCTTCGAGAGGTTAGAACTCTGTCGAAGAAATTCTACAAAGAGCTTTTCGTGTTTTAACTAAGGATTCCCGGTGCAGGTAAGAGGATTGAAATCAAAAGTATAGTGGGCATTTCGTATAAACCTTAATATCTGCTTTTCTTCGTCACATTCATGTATCAGTATACACATTTTCCACTAAATAAAAAGTTCCATTATAAATTGTTCGTTTTTCTATTTGTTTTTATACTTACTCGACGCCATGTATAGCCCTTGCGTAACCTGAGCAAAATCTGAACCAACTTAGCCGGCAGCTGATGAACGACAAATTACGCTCTGTACCAAAATATGTCCATGAATTTATCAGCAGAGGATTACTTGAAATCGAGAAACAGAACGATGCCTGACGCTACTGTAGAGTATGGGGCTAGAATTACAAATAAACAGGATCAGCCGCTCGCGTTCACTGCAATATAAGTAGCTGATCAAGTCTTGGATAAAAGTGACGGCATTTTCGTTTTTAGTATATGAGGTCGTAATAACCATGCTATTACGTCCCTCGTGTGAATCATGTGTGAATCATAAATTAGGGTTTCAGTGTGGACAGTTAGCTGCGTAATTTGTCGTGCTCAGACTTCAGCGAGGATGTTATCATATTCGTTTTGTTTTGTCCCATTACGTTGGTGGTGGCGCTTGTGTCAGCGAGAGTTTATATTCTGTTGATTTTTCTTCTCTGGAAATGTGTTACTATCGTCCTACGTCATTACAGTGTGAAATTAAAATGACGAAAGTTTTAGTTACCTCTAGACAATTTGCGTTATATGTTATTCAGGCATGTATAGCCTCTCATAAACGGGTTTTGAAACAATTGAACAGTGAGAATTTCCTTGAACATCATAAGGCTCAGCGCTTTGCAAGCAGCCCTAAGAGTGAGTAAAGTAATTCTGGCTAAGTAACGAATAAATTCCTATGTAGGTTTATAAGTATATTCGTCTCGATTCAACAAAGCAAATCAATCGTCAGTTTTAAAAAACAATGCGATCGTCTGTTTCCGATAAACCTTTCTACAGTAGTTCGCCTTCCTATTTAGCTTGTTTTTTATAAATCGTCCAATCTTTCGAATTCAATAACACCATCCCATCGTCTGCATTCAATAACATCCTCCTATCGTCTGCTTTGAATAACACCATCCCATCGTTTGCATTGAATAACACCATCCCATCGTCTGCATTGAATAACACCATCCTATTGTCTGCATTCAATAAAACCATCCCATTGTCAGGACTCAATAAAACCACCCAATCGTCTGCTTTCAATAAAACCACCATATTGTCTGCATTGAATAACACCATCTAATCGTCTGCATTCAATAAAACCACCCAATCGTCTGGGTTCAATGAATGCACCTGTCCAGTCATCCATGCGTGCTAGAAAATACTGCCAGTCACCATCCCAACATCGACGTTCAATAAACCATCAACTGCCCAAGTACAGTTTTGAACAAATTGCTGGTATGATTTTCCATAGAGCGGAAGCTCTAACGTTTAATCAAAAGCCACAATTCCCGCGGTGTTTGCTCTCTAAATAAAGCGATTTGCTCAAATTCCGACACATTGCTAATCAAAAATTTGGAAGCCACCCTAGTTATGCCATGCCAAGATATGACACAAGAGCTTCAATTGATTGTAAAGCTGGTGTTGTCGTTGAGAATAATAAGTCGAATTGTTGTTTAACGAATAATAATTGATCTACTGCTTCTATTAAATTATGAAACTAACATCATGTTAAATAGAGTTACTTTTAGCACGTTTTCATTGAACCATTATGGTGCGATGCTTTTCCTAGACACTCAACAATTATTCTGTGGAATAATTTAGGAACTTGAGATACCTAACGGGAATTATCTTACAAACCAGTATTGGAGTTTCGCTTGGCTCTACAGAAATTGAAAGACGAGCAAATTTGAGGCAGGAGTTCAAATTCGATTAGCTTCTCCTTTCCTTCTCAAACTGAACAAATTTTCGCGAGTTTTTTCGAATTTGGAAGAACGAGTGAAGAATTTGTTAAATACAACTGGGAAATGGCACACCGCTTCCTATAATGTAGGGGACAGACAGGTCTCATATAAAGCCTTGAAAGTTGCTATAGGAACCAGCTGTGAATTTAAACCGAGTTTTTCTGATTTATTCAAGCGTTTTGTCAGTCTGAGAAAACATTAACTTAAACATCATGTCTACCACTTATATTTAGAATGGTTATGGTCTCCACATCTTTTGCAATGCTTGGTGCTTTCCTATTCCAGCTGCTGCTCTCATTCTTATTAACTACCTTCATTGCTGATTTCGATTTAGCGTTTTTTTACAACATGTATCCAATGCTGCAGTATACGAGTATGAAGGCTTAAGCTTAAATTATTAATTTTTAAATTTAAACAAGTAATAGTAGTAGTAGTAGTAGCAGTAGTAGAAGTAGTAGTAGTAGTAGTAGTAGTAGTAGTAGTAGGAGTAGTAGTGGTAGTAGTATGTAGAATGCAGTGCTCCAGTGACTGAGACCTTGTCACACCGAAAGAGAACCGATCATTTAGTATGGACTGCAGGAAACGGGAAATCTATGCATAAGGTGTGTACCCATATAAAGATCCCCTGCAAAAAGCTCACATTGGGAATGGAGAAGAGGACAAGAGACAGCTAAGAAGGCATGAAAACTGAGGGAGGAAAAGTGAGTACGAGAGAAAGAAGTCCAGATGGCATATATATAGCTGAGGTAACGTACAAACCCCCCTCCTCCCTCCCTAAGGTTGCCAGTCTTCATACCATACGACAGACAACCTAACCCCATTGCTAATCCGGTGCTCCTGAGGCGTAAGCTGCATTCAGTGTTATGCTGACGGCACCACCATGCTGCGGACGTGGCGCGAGGCCATACGGCGGACTGGGACTAAATGACTGCACTTTATGCAATTGTTCCTCTGGTATCGGACAAATCTATCAAAACCATTCCGTGCATTTCATGTTAAATTCCATTTGATGGAGTTTAAATGAAATTTCAGAACGGAATCTTTTCACATATTTTTAATTTGATTAGGTAGTCCACCAAGTATTTTGAACGTTACTCACCAAAACATACGAGACCGAGCAGAAATTTATGAAGCGCAATCTGCATATCCTCAACACCAAGACCTGTGGCGCTAAGCTTCATCAAAATATCTGCATTGTATCACATTTCTTCGACTGTGCATCGTCATTAAATCATGATACAATAGCCAATTATATTCATTACCCTGTATAATCTCATTAAAATAGGTATAGATTTGAATGTCACTTCAGATTATCACGTGTGAATATTTGATTATTTTCTTCTTTCTAAATAACCTTTGGTCATTACTATTAATGTTAATACTACTCCTTATAACGTAGAAAAACCTACGTGTTCTGTTACACCCCAAAGTTTCAAGATTCAGGCTTGTAATGAAGGTGGTCTGTAGATTTCAATTGATGAAACCCTCTTTCAATAACTTAATTTATTGCCCGCACTCGCATTAATTAGCCCGTTGCTGAGCTAATTAATGTGTTCAAAACCACTCTGAGTATTTTAACGTATAATTAGAAAATATTTACACCTTTGGCATACAAGCAAGGTACATATAATTCTGCATCAAAAACGACAAATGTTCTAAGATATTCTGTATTTAAAATACGCTATAAAACATGCACATCATTAAATTTACTGTTGAACAATAAGAAGATAAACTAAAAGTTCTGTTAACAATTGCATAGCAGATATTTTTAATAAAACTAACACGACCATCACCAACTATAAGAGCTAAATTCTTAGTTACTAACGGATTTATGCATTCGTATAATAGTCCCTAGAATTTAAAGATGCGATTCCGATTTGTAATTTCTAAAAGGGCATTGAAATCACAGATCAGTTACGATGAAAACACTATAGAATTGTCCCTTTGAGGTCTAGAATTCCATACATATGTAGTACCCTCCATAGCTTACATACTCATCAAAGTTATTTTGTTTTCGTCACATTAGCCAATCACGCTAAGCGGCATGGATATTGCTATGCCGCGTGCATCTCACTCCCTCGTTTCACCTACTCATTGCAGCTCTTCACAGCCACTTGCACGAGGTTATCATCACGCTCCAGCGAAGCTTTCAATTTCGTCGTCCACCACCACCGTCTGCCCACCACCACCGTCTGCCCACTACCACCACCGTCTACCCCCTACCACCGTCAGCCCCCACCACCACCGTCTGTCTACCACGACCTGCTGTCCACCACTACCACCTCTTGTCCACAACCACCTCCTCCTGTCCACCACCACCTGTCACGAATTCTACGTTAACAAATCCTGGTGTGAAACACATCATCTTCAATTCACTCCATGATTTCAAAGTAAAAATACTGCTCGATGGTATGGAGGTCGCAACAAGATGAACTAGAATTAAGCAACTCAACGTAGAGCCATGATCAATTAGAGAAATTTTTACGTACTTGAATGGGTCAACTTTTGCTCTTTGTCTCAGTGCTTCAGCTACAAGTGGCGTGTGAGGGTAAGCATGGTTATTTAATCCCGTGCTGTATGGATATTTCGAAGGTATTCTAAGCTGTAAAATGTCATTTTATCGCAATAAATGGTAAATTAGCCCAGAGTTACATAAATACACGTTACATACGCGTAAAAGTTTCATCAATGCGACACGTTGAACCTAAAAATATTAATTAAAGTTACATAGAGCTTAGTGCACCCAAGCTTTTTTCCGTTTTCTTCATCTATTAATGTCCCATCTGTATGTACAATGGACGGATTGACAGAGTAAGTTAAATTTTCACCTGAAATTCCGTAGACTTTTTGGCAGCGTTCCAGTCCGGACACCTTCAAACAGTTGCATGACAAAGAAAAAGGGTCATAATACTTTTAATGACCCCCGTTTTGCTGTACTTTCGAGACAATCACACGACGCATACAAGTCAGTTGAAAATACATCTCATTTTTTCCGAGTCTGTGCAAGCCCGGGAACGATTTGATTGCGTTTTGGTTCTCCTTCAATGAGCCTAAAATCTGAAATTACAGAACTGAGGGCCCAGACGGGGCCTAGAGTTTGGATGACGTGTGCAGGGCCTGCAAGATGAGCTGCACAGCCGTGACAGCCGTACCAGGGGCGGACGTGACCCCATATCCACCGTGACCGTAGTTGTGGACCACCTGGCAGGCAAGAGTCAAATCAAATTTCGACGAGTTTCATAGTTTCATTTTGACGAGTTTCATTTTGAACCGGCAATGCAGCAGGTTGATTTTGACGCTAAAGTTCCAGCAAGAAGGCTTTTGCATGTCGCGTGTTTCCAGGGGTAATTGACAATATGAAATATATGATTACCGACCGTCTATCGTATAGAGTAGCTACGTTAGGAGATACTGTTGATTTTTCGAATAGTAACAGCCGAAATGCATCCATCGAGGATAATCAACTATCCGGCGCAGACTTCTACGCTCGAGTGACCAAAATTAAGGATATTCTTAGATGTTTTGACAAATATGTATCATCGGTCTCAAAATAGGGGAACTTTTTGGCAGAGTTACCTTGAGCGTTGAGCCGTCGTCTAGAGGGATGTTCTCGGCCTCGACCCTGACGGTAGGCCTGTACGGCCTCAGACCAGTCCACTCTCGGACGATCTGGCAAATTAACGTGCAAAATTTATGATACTAATCGAAATTTTGAAAACTTTTCATCAACCCCACGCACAACAATCGCTTGCTTCCTCAGTATTCCGTTTCATCAAAATAATTCGAATGTCTAGACTCAAAAAACACCCAGAAATTTCATAACACATCACAACACAATGTATGTATCCTGCAGAATGAAGTTCCTTTTTGCTTTAACAATCCAAGAATGATTTTTCCCGCATTCAAAATGAATTCCACATTGATTAGATAATAGTAATGAAATTCCAATCCTTCATATTGATGGTTGTGTCATTTAAGCAATCGCTCAGGTCCCTCACCCCTGGCGATGATCAAAGCTTTGGTGCCCTCTCAAACACAAGGAGGCTAAAAGTCGCCTAATGCGAGATGAAGGCCCATGGCCTATCAACAGTCATTCCTGTGAGAAATAGAGAAATATATTTCAATACGTTGAAAACTAATATTTCCACACGTACTTTATAGATTCCATAATGATTAATTTTTGTTCCAAAGAGCTGAATGAAACTTCTCGTTTGGCTTGAAACGTTGCCATAGCTTGTGTAGGAATCAGTGCTTGTTCACTTCTAATGGCATTGCAGTGATAAGTTCGGCTTTACTTCACCCAATGTCTGTTGAATTTAATTACTTGAAGATTAATATTTCAAATTGATAACCTTTCCAGTACACTCATTAATTTGATTACCTCAGCGAAACGAGAATTGAAAAAAATAACTACCATAAAAAATAACTACCTCACGTCTGTTGCTGTCTTAGATTTTTCGTTCCTCATTTAATGTAATTTGAGTGGACAGTGTGAAAAATTGACAGCTGATAAGATTTACTATGGGAAATTTATGGGGCACTATAGATTGGAAATATGTACCCTCCATATCTATACCCTCTCCGAAGTTTTCAAAACCTTCTTTCAGAGCATCACGTACCTTGGACAGGCTTTTGCCAAGCGAATTTTCCTTCTGAAGTGCACCCAACTATTGCAAGTCATATACCGCCTCCAAAATATGATTTTTCCACTGTTTACGAGACTTGATTCACTTCAAATTTGAAAAGCGAATAAAGGTGGATGTTCATATTCTAATGGAATATTTCTTAGCTCTTGCGCAAGCCTCGTCCCTTTTCATATTAAAACTTTCCGTGCAACTTTCCAATCAACTTTGTCAACGTAGCAAAAACAACATGGAGTGAAATAGGATTTCTCTGAAATAGACATCGAAGTTCGAGCAAAAGGACATTTTACATCTTGAGCTGGAGAGGGACCTTCCAATCTCAACAGATGTTGATGCTTCGGCAGGGCAAACTGCACCGTAAATATTTTCTTCATTTTGCAGTGTAAAGGGAAATGTTTCCAGGTACTTTACTGGCACGTGAAAGCAAAATCCCTAATGAAGATGCCAATTTTCTATTCAGGGGAAAGAACTCGTAGCTTTCATCTCGTCTGCGAAGCTTCTACATTCAATGAAATTAGTCAGGAACGAGCAAAATCTGTATGGAAGAGGACCTCCTGACACCAAGGCAGATTTTGCGTATCGCCCAGCCTAATGAGCTGACTTGAAGCTGGGCAAATTGCATCAGTGTACAAGCGGAGAAGATCACCTGTTCCAATCTGAAGACGTTTTACATCGTTGACCGTGAATATATGCTGAAAATTATTTGCGCGTAGAATTCTATAGGGTGGTTAAATTTGAAGGGCCGATGTTGATTTTGAATAAAACACAAATTAGGTTCATAATGAGCCTGAATAACTTTAACGCGTTGCTCGATTGTGTATCTTACCATGGTTCAAATTGAGTTAGTCTGAAATAGAGAAATGTCAAATTAAATGCAGAAAAAAACTTGACGTTTGTTTAGGTGTGGTTCACATTCAAAATCGGCCCTTACAATTTAACCACCCTTTAAATGCACATCGCTAAGTTAAAAATGGAACCATGCTAAATTCTGTGGCAATGATAATCAAATACTCAACTACTACAGTGTAGCAATCGAAGGATTTGAAGCGATAGAAGGAAATTCTTATGGAAAGTGCCGGGAGAATTTCAATAATACCTGAAGCGTCACCTAAATATTCGTATAAGTGGAACTAACCAGTGACATGTTTGGTAAAATTTGAACTGACTCGTTGAAATTTCATCGATAAATAAAGATGCACGGAGAATTTATGGACAGCACCGTTCGCCTTACCGCCTTAAGACCTCACATGTAGAGTCTGAAATTTACAGGGTTTTAAGATATCAAGATATCACCTCTAAACTTTTCTCTCTATGTTAAATATGTAAGTCAGATATGCATTGCTGACAAACTCTGTTCTATATGAATGAAGGCTGCATTACTTCGCAAACGTTTGCTCCGACCTACAGAAATACATTTTTATCACCAAATCCATACATTTAAAATAAAAAAGTAAAACACAACTTTGAATTTTGAGTAAGTTGATGCTCATACGTGTGAAATTTGAAAGTCATCGAAAGAATGTTAATCAAAGAATTAGAATGCACTGTTCTGTCCATCTTTCTGAAACTTTTCATTTGAATCTTGGAGCACAAATTTCAATTCATAAAACCAAGTCGCACGTCACGCTGGCAACCACCGCACAGCCCAGCGCTTGAGGCGATGTTTGATCACAAACGTTCGTCAAATGAACAGATTTCTCACAAATTTATCGAGAAAAACACTTACCTGACGCTCTAAAGAAAATGTATTCTTACTTTTTTTAATGCATTGCTGGTTTGCTCGTCAGGAGTAAAAAATTTGCATAGCTCTAACAGGAGAGAGCGGACGTCATCATTGCTGTAGCAGCACATGACTTTTATTTGCGCAGCATGTTATGCAATCTCGTTAAATTTGATTGACTTGTTCAGTTGACCGGAATGACGAAATATTGGATCGGCCACCCCGGCAGACATAATATAAATCAGAGAAACAGTTTCCCTATAAAACTAACGAGCCAATTAGGCATCGGGGCAAACACTAGTCAATGTCAGAAGGGACTTCTTCTGTACCTTCATGTCGACTGCATGCACATGCCTTGAAACAATTCCTGCTACGTTCAAAGGAACATTGCATTCAAATTTGTGGAATCGGAATTCAATATGAAATAAAGGTTCAAACAATTCTGATCTAAAGTGGAGTTGTAGGACTTCAGAATTCAGTCGTCGTGCGGACGATTTTTGTTCTAATGCTTCACAAATATTTTAACATCAATTTACTGTCACTTCAAGTTTAACAGGCCAAAAAAAGTTTTAAATTCTAACTATGCGAAAACTTCTTCAGTCTTTATATAAGAGAAATATTCGTACTCCGAACTGAGGTGACCGACCGCTGGCCACAACGAATTTCTGATCCATCATATTATCAAAATTAAAATTAGAAGAAATTAGAGTTTTCCACTCCTCGGTTGCTACCTTGTGAGGTGTCTTCGATACTCTCGATATATGTGAGTACCAGCAGGGCATTGACATTTTTTTAGATCAATAAAATAAAAAGGAAATGTATGAATTTTGATCAATATGGCGGAGACAACACTTTCTGGTCATGAGGAGGTAGTTCGGTCACGCTGTGATGCTCTGCGGTGACGGTAATGGCCTCATCACAGTGAGGGATCAACCAGCTCATTACAAATCAACTTTAAAAGTTTCAATGCGATCTGAATATTTGATTCTAGCATTTCATTCCTGGCGGTTAAATAACCTGTTGCTAGCCTATCTCGGCTGTAACTTATTTTACAATCAATGATCTTTTCTCTTCCTTTCTTTACATATTTCTATCTTTCTTTACAGTAAAGGTTTAGGGAGTGTTTTGGGCATGCTTGCAAGTCTCATTGTTCAAAAAAATAGCGGTGAGAACTGATGGCTTAGGAGCAAAGAAGCCTCTTTAATTCAATAAAACTTAATGCAACATAACATTCTACAATACTTTAGATTCATCGATTCAATAATGGAAGTGGAATGCTGGAACAGATGCTTTCAAATTTTGTCAAGATAGATGCAGCTGGTAAATTATGGTAACGCGTGATGCATAAAACTCTATTTCTCTACACAAAGTATAATACTTTTACCCCACTAATCGTTCACGTTGATGAATACCGATTTAATTTTAAAGACCTTTGCATCAAAAACAAATTGAGCTTTATGGGTGGCAAACGGCTTAATTCAATGATTAAAGAGCAAGCCTGACTCTTAGATTTGGACCAATTTTTTCATGATTTGTGTATTTTATTTTAGTTCACTCGCCGTAGACTTCATGCGTAATTCGTAGTAAAAATGTGTTTACCAATTTCAAAGATGTCCACGGTACTAGCCCACTCACGCGGACTATGCCATACTCACTCGGGCACACCTCACAACTTTGCATGCTGAGCGTAACAGACGTGACCCAGCAATGGCTGAAGGAATAAGGAAAAATACGTGTGGAAAATTTCTCTTTCACAAGAATTTGTTCTTCTATGAGCAAGCGTATCCTCCTGGCTAAAAATAGAATGACATTGTGTGTTCAAATCTTAACTACGAAGCTTGCAAGATCATGCACATACTGTATTTCCCCATGAATGGATAAACTTGAAATATGTACTTCTGAAGAATGTTCGTCGAAGATCTGACTATCCGCGTTGTAAGAAGCGCCTTCAGAGCAGCTAGTTAGATTTTAGCCGCCCAGTTCGGTTGTGGAGTGGATTCTAGAAGTAAAGTGCAACAATAATTGGTGCCATATTGGCGTAACTTACCTGCGCATTTTGCAGACTGGGCACAAGCTTTACGCAGCGCTCCCAGATGGAACTGGAGTCGTAGGGGTCGATGTTCGTGTTGTAGGAGTCGAACTGCCGGCAGCCCCCTAGAGTGACCGCGTCAAAGCCCGGCAAGATGTACGTGTCAAAGTCAGAGTAATATCCCTCTGTGATCCACGGGGCTTTCACCTGCATGGCAACGAAATAATTTTCTATTGAGAATACATTCCTTAACTTTAATATAAGCTCACTGGACAAAATATCAGTCACCTGCTGCTAATATGATGTGGGTCCTCCAAGAGAAAGAATAATGGCAGCAATTCTGAACGGCATTATTTCTACACGTGTCCCAATGTCTACTTGGTTGACTTTATACTACTTTTCAATCAGCTGATCTCACAGTGCGACCCCAAGACGTGGAAGATTTTATCGAGGTCTAACTCATCGTTCTAGAGGGTCTCACAAATTTTCTATTGAGCTCGTGTCTGGAAACTTAGCTGGCTAATTTCAATGCCTGACATATCCTGAATGACTGTCATGCTAATTACTGATGATTCTCGCTCCATGCACTCAGCAGTTGTCATCCGGAAAAATTATTAAAGCAACATACAATTCTTCATTTCGATATGCAACAAATGGTAAAAATTTGTCGACTAGCAGCTCAACGTAGCCGTGCTGGTTCAGTTTGACGGATACCCCAACTAAAGGACCCACTTCTGTGAAGTTGAAACAGCCTCAGAACATGGCAGACCCTCCTCCCTTCCCCCCCCCCTCCCCATCACAGACCCTCGGAAAATAATAGATGACTAATTTTCGTACCGTCAGGGTAACCTAGTAGGTTATCGAACCATTCATTTCAGGCGTCGTTTATTCTTCTAACGTATATTTTAACATAAGCAAAAGACCGCGTGAAGTATTGGCGTTTATGGTGACGGTTGCTTAAATTTCCTATTCAAGTATTGGCGTTAATGGTGACGGTTGCTTAAATTTCCTATTCAAGTATTGGCGTTTATGGTGACGGTTGCTTAAATTTCCAATTCAAGTATTGGCGTTTATGGTGAAGGTTGCTTAAAACGTGTTTATACGAAGGCGTCCAACGAATTTTGCAATGAAGGTTTAACGAACAATATGAAACATTTTAATGCATATTAATTACACTGTCTCCATGCATGACACTCGTATCTGTTATACTAGCTTCATGCATAAAATTCAAGGTAATTAAAATACCAATTCCAGATTTTCTGCACCACCACCAGTGATAAATTTTTCCACCAAAATTTATTTCTTGCGCCTTTATTGCGCAATTAACACAAGAGCAAAGAGTATTTGTGTTTGAAAATTATGATAAGACTGTACAATAATAGCCCAAGATACTTGCTTGATTGGTCCTTCCGTACGCCCATCTCTCTGTCAAGCTCTTAAGGATTTAGATATCAGAAAATCCCCGGGTTTGTATTTCTACGCTAATAGCGAAACTGTCAGAAAAGGCAGTCCGTGTCTTTGATACCGAAAATAATACTATTTTATGTCGAGGGTACCGAAAATGAGCGAGCATCTTAAGAAATTAACATCATTTGCCCCTCCACTTATGGCGGGGTACGTCCACTAGTGAGGCTATAAGCACCAAGCGGGTTTAAAATTCATTGGCTTAACTCTTTCCTAACAGGCGTTCGCCAAGCAAGCCTTCCAATTGAAAAAATATTAGGAAGTACCTAGGCAAAAATCTTGTCTGAATCGTAACTAAGGCTATTCTGAGCGATTGAGAACTGTGGGAACAGAAAAAATATCGAAAATCTTTGAATGATACTCCAACAAAATGCCTGTGTATTAGTCTGAAAAAATGACTAAGCTGTCGAGATCAACATTTCACCGCATTGTTAAAAAAATTGAGATGGCATCCTTTAAGAAGCATGTAAGGCGTCAGCACATCGAAATTTACTTTCATCGACGCTGGCATTTCGTTGGCTGGCTTCTTTATAAACCTACCTGATTTTTGAATGATTCTGTAACTGGCCATGAGGTAGCCCTTTTCATGAATGGTAAAGTAAATTATCATAGTATCAGGCTTTATGCGCCACAAGATAATCCTTTAGAATTAAACTTCGAAATGGGCATCTGTCGGGAGAAACTCTTCCTTTAGATTGGAATATGCGAAAATGGCTCTCTCGTTGGTCAACAACTCGAACCGAATTTTTCATCAGAATATGATCAACGATACAATAGTCCTAATACTATGTACTCCATAATTTATGTAGTCGATTCAAGAGATTCCGGTGGTTTCTGGACGGTTCTCTTCCTCATCGTGTGCTTATGGTCAGAAAAAGGCTGAATGGGCTTTCCGGCAGTCGCCTTGTATCCTTGAACCATGATATTGAGTGGCCTCCAAGATTCCCAAATTTAGCGCCATGTGACTACGTATTTTCTGTGGAGATATCTAAAAAGCAATTTGTATTATAATCCACAAGAAATTATCAAACAGTAGCGAGAAAGGATCACATATATGTCAATTCTCTGAAAGACTATTCACAGATGATCAAACTAGTCACGAGAGCAAGGAGATGAAAGGCTCAAGTGCGCTTCTACAGAAATGCATGACAGTGGCTGGAAATGACGCTTAGAGTATCGTTTGGAAGGTGTATTGCTGACGTTTGGGAGATTTAGTGTGATTTGATTAAACATCATGTTTCATTTACCCCTCATTATTAATTGTCTGACACACGTAGACGCGTTAAGGTGGCCCCCATTCATATCGTTACTGTGAAAGGCCAGACTGGGGTGTTGAACTAATTTTTTAATAGAGACAAATAATTGTTTCATGGAGCTATTGTTGCCAAATTGAATTATTTATTGTTGAGTACGAGTAATATCTATTCAAAGAACTGTTAATTATTTCTGGGCTATCATACATATATATACATACATACCTGTTTTGAGACAAACTTCTGTAATATGACTTTAGGAACGTACAAGATGACCTCCACGATTAGTTACAGTTAACTATGATTCAGACGCAGCTGCTGTGAAACAATAGCAATGGCTTAAAATATCACGGGAATTATTTTCGATACCAGAAAAATAAATCGTGGAGAGTACAAATTTCTAAGTGTACGAGTTCATATGCTGTACAAATGAAAAAATTCTCTTGACGTTGTAGGCTTGGAAATCCAGAGATACAGGTTTCAATAAGTCCTCGTAAAGTTATTGCAAGTGTACTACTGTCATTCATAAGCGTGTTTTCTATTTACATTTTAGGAAAAGTTTTCAGAGTAAATTTTCGGCTTGAATTTCCGAAGAATATCGAAACGTTTACTAGACTTGTTTGAGTAACGTCTGCCAAGACTGAATTCAATGGGCTCAGAAAAGTGAAATAAACTGAAAACTTAAATAAGCAGACGTAATTGCCTATTTAAATTGTATTGCTACACATTATTCGAGGAGAGAGAGATTTTTCATAGTTATTTGACTTAAAACGTTCATTTTGATGTGAATGGTACGAACCATCTCTACTCATGGGCGCCGGTGCCTCCCAAAGTCTGTCGTTAGAGAGCAGACGAAGCGCTTCAGTACATTGATTTTAGCTTTTTCTATGAAAATTAACGACACAACACGAAAACTTCAATCAGTGTGAAAAACAACTTAGTCATAGCGAACAGAAACAAACGAACCTGCGGTGTAGCAGAGAATCTGCATTTGTTTATGTAAATCTGGAACCGTGACATACCTGTCATAGGTTTCTTACATCAGGCATTCTACCATTGAACAATGACATTGCAAGTGGTTCTACCCCAATCTACTCTTACATTAGTTTTTCTTTTTTTCCCCAGTGCAAGAGAGTCAAGGTGAGCAGTGAGAAAGCACCCAACCTAACCTAACCTAACCTAACCCAACCCAACCAACCCAACCAAACCTAACCTAACCTAACCAAAGCTAACCAAAGCTAACCTAACCTAACCAAACCTAACCAAACCTAACCAAACATATCCTAACCTAACCAAACCTAACCAAACCTAACCAAACCAACCTAACCTAACCTAACCAAACCTAACCAAACCTAACCTCACCTCACCTAACCCACCTCACCTCGCCTCAACTCACCTAACCTGGGGCTCCACAAAAATCATTATATCACTAGTTCTCGACCTAACTTACACCTGCTTATTGCTCGATTTGCTTTGACCTGAACACATGTTCGAACACCTTGAGCTAAAATTTTGAACATAACCAAATATTGCACAAAACAAGTACGACAAAAGCTGAGGACTACTCGTAAATACTTAGGGATGCTGGCTAACTTCCGTAAGTGTTGACTCCCCATTGGCATCCACTAATTCATTTCAGTCACCTTGAAAACTTGACCTCGAATGGGTGTGATGAGGGGGTCACCTCCCAGCTCTCCCCCTGCCAGCCCCCCGCAGTTCACCACAACCTCATAGTCTCCTGCTATCTCCCGAAGATTCTTCAAGCGCCTCTTCACAATGAGACCTCCTCGTTCTTGGAATCTGCACACAGGGAAAATTTTATTCACAATGATACCTCCTCGATCATGGAGCCTGTGCACATAAAAATATATATTTCAATCCTGAACATTAGAACACTGTTGTTTTAATTCTTCTCTCATCCATTTTATAGCCTGTACAAAGGAGGAAATACCTTTCACAGCAACCCCACCTCATTCTTAAAATCCGCGGATAGAACACGTAATAAGAAGCCTTTCACAATGGGACCTCCACCATCTTGGGACCGCCGCACGTTAGAAGATCGCTTGGAAAATAAAGCATGGTGTGAATGCAGTTTATGTTTACTGCCATTTTGTTCCCTTAGTCAAGCTGCCTGAGCCATTCGAGAATACTGCACGCAGTGTTCACATTTTGGAGAAAATTATTTTCAAAAATGATTGCCGATATTCACTCCGTAGGAAATGTGTGGCAGCATTTCTAATTTAGCGAAAGTTTTACCTAGTGAGTAACAGCTTAGTCGTTCAAATGAGCTTCGCATTAACCAGAGAGCGAACGAGCTGGAAGATTAGACACAATTAATCCGACTAGTATTGAACTGATTTAACTCAGAATTCTATCTCCCCAACTCTCGCACTTTGGCAGACTGCAGGCTCACATACAGTAACCCAGTCTGACCGACTCAAACGAGCTGCTCCAGGTGGGCTGTCACAGTATTTTAATAGAGATTAACTATTATACCCCAGCTCGCAGTTCGAGCATGTTCTATCTTCCAGCAGATTCCCGTTCTAAGATCTATGACAGAGTATCTAGCCTGACACCCTGCGTCCAAAGGCCATCTGACATCTAGCTCTGCTCCTATTACACTGACTGTCTACCTCCCAAACTGTAGCGTGTCCCAACTCTTGTGTGGTACATTAAAACGCGTTCCCACCGCCTACATTTGAGCCTGTGGCCGTTGCTTGTTACTAACGTCTCCTGCAATGTCTACATTCCTGGAATTTTCCCTTGGTCGTAAGCCTGAGCTTGAGATAGATCATATTACAGCATTCGAACTCCACACTTGACACTGCGTAATTAACTTCGCATGAGCTTCGGTTCAAGAATGATGTGCCTACGCTTGGAAAGCGTACCGCGACTCACGCGTTTCTCTTCTGCATTCCAACGCACAGCCCTTGCGCATAGTTAGCCTAGAATACAACATGCTACGAATATATCTACATATGTACAATGAACATCTAATTTTATACACGACGTCGCCCCGAGCACCTATTCCCCTTCTAATTTTGAGAACCCAAGTTTCAGCACCAATTTTATGCAAATTTATCAGTGGGGCAGCCAAAAAATTGGAGCCACGTAGACAAACCTAACTCGCCTAACCCTGTTGCCTCAACCCATGAGGAGGTATATGTAGAATAAAGAGAGCCACTATGAACAATATTGGATAAAAGACCTGAAATCGGATCTCATTTTTTCATCGTTGATTCAAAAGGTTATATTTCTGAATAACAATGGAACTGTATATGAGTAGCAGCAATTCAAACTAGCAATAAGTCCTATGAATAATTTAAAGCTTTTGTACAGTAAGAGGTAGCTCGATATGTCACCTGCATGCTTCATATATACCGTATTTTGAATGGTGTTCGTATTAATTTTTTCAATACACGAGCGGTACATTGTCTGACGTGAGATATTTCTTTTCACTTATACTGAAGATCACTGGGTCCATGAATGAGTCAAAGATAATTAAATTGTTGAGAAAAATAGCTGAGTAAAATTGTGCATGTGGATGCATTTTCACTTTTCTCAAAACGGGCACACCTAGAATACATAAGTTTTTGCACTCAGTATAAATTTACACTCCCTGAAGGCATATTCACACGCTTACCCGCACTGTACTACACTCCAAGATGCATTATCTTACGTGCATCCGAGTATATTGTAATATGTCAGGGCATATTAGGCTGGTAGACGCGTAAAGATATTGTCAAAGTGTGTATATTTCCAGAGTCCATAAATTTATGCATCAAAAGTAAACACGTTTTGGGACAATAGACAATGCATTCAGGGACATAATTTTACTCACTTAGTTTTATCAACGTATGCTACGCGAGGATGCAACATTCATCAGACTTTATGCACTTTCGCACACGCGTAGTGCAGAATTTATCTGATCTAATTTAAGATTCAGCATTTGTTGAAGAAATCCCATCAAAGGAACGGACATTTTATAAAAATGGTTATCCGAGACTTGAAAATTTTGGTGTCACAAACTCTGGCTGGTTTTTTAATCAAGTTTTCGAATTGAACGAACGTTATGATATTGCAGTCGCCCTTGAATGCAGAAAACTTATTCCTCTGCAAATTTTACTAACTTTAAGAGATATGTCGTTTGTAGGTCTTTCATTTGTATCAAATAATAAAATTTAAATGAAAATTAAGGTCCCTTCGCAGAAAGAAATGCGATTCCGTGAAGGATACGAGTTGAAATCTCCTGGCACCAAAAACCTGAATGAAATAACAAATTAGCTCAAGGTTACTTTTACAATTCATGTTTAAATTAATACAGTACCAATCTATTGCCATTATGCTCTATTACCACTCTTCTAATTCGGTATTATTACCATCAAGTGTACATAAAAATGTATGCTACTCATCAATGGGTAACTAGGACCTCTCATACATGACTGTATTGGTCTGATGTATGGACGTGCACTGCGAGCCTTTACCTAAGCTGCTCATGCATAGTACGAGTAGCCACTCTATTCCCATGAGCAAGCAAGCGCTCAATACATGGAAAAGTAATTTTAATTATTTTGGATTATGCTAATATCATTACACGGGGAGTTCCGCTTGAGTATGGAAATATTTTTTATTGAATGTGAAGTTCAAATAATGTCTGCATTTTCAGGTTTTGTTCTAACTTCCGTATTATAAAAAGAATAATTATTCCAGTGATATTGTATAATCAGCAAAGTAACTGTACTCCTAATTGTCGTGTTTTCTGAAGTTTATAAAGTTTTAGTACTCCAATTGTTCCGTTAAACAACGCTAAACGATCATAAATACTGAAAATATGCATGAAATCTGGTCGTAATGAAAAGATCGCACTAAAATCACTTCCACTTTTGGGACTCGTATGTAAATTATAGAAATGCATAAAAAGCTACGTCGTGGTCAGCGAAATCAAATCATTTGTGTTTTCTGGTAAAAAATACAGAAAGACACCAGAAAGAACGCATTTACGAACGTTATCTGCCGAGTATTCGAAAAATTGAGTTAGAAATTTTGAAAACTCCCAATTCTACAATTAAAAATTGCCGAAAATTGTTAAAACCACCACGTGTGGAATCCTTAATGTCCTTGACTGAGTGAGGAGTCTCATTAAAGCGCCCCATTCAGCGAATCAATTACGATCAAACTATTTGAATAGGCACGCAATAGTATAATGGGCAAAATGGGTCAATTTCAGCAATATTATTTTTACTGATGGTCCCGTGCAGCGCTCAATGATCCAGAGGGGGGGGGTGATCTGGTTGACTGTGGAATCGTAGTTCAGCCGGAGTACGCACTAACTTTGTGCGTGGGAGCTTACCTATGCCTACAATTACGTATAGTTTGATGCCAGTCACAAATAGCATGCACCCGAGCGCCCATTCTTGAGATTTCACCCAAGTCCTATGCCGTATATATTTATACATGAATAAATAAATCAACCCCCCCCCCTTCTGAACCTTTTCATCAAGAAGGGCAGGAATCTCCTGCACTCGATGATGACGGTCCTGAAGCGGCTGCCGTACTTGTACGGCCCGCCTGGCTGGTCCTGCAGCTCTGCCTGCGTCAGCATGCGGTACTCTGGCAGCAGCTTCTCCAAAAACGCGTTCTGGTGAAGAATATTGCATTACTTTCTGTAACAAAGTACGCCCTTCAAAATGCTCATTGATTCGAGGTTATTTCTTTGATGTTTAGGAGAAATTGAAGTAATTTATTATTTTTTTTTTTCCCGACAATTTGACCGCTCCTCGACCTCAGACCGCTCTACTGATCAAATTTTTGCGCACAGGAACAGTGTGCCACACACATGCCAATATACCATTAATACGCTTTTTATAAGTACATATGGGTCGTCAGTGGCCGTATCCTCCTCGAGGACAACTTTTAATTACTGGTAAAAGGCTCGTCCTGATGAGTGTCTTTCGTGACAATATTAAACGGGTAATCCAGCTCAAGTGCATGCGGAAAATGAGCTCTAATATTTCGTCGAGCAGCCATTTGAAAATTTTCCTGAAATTTACAAATTAATGAAAAGTTGTCATTGCCCCTCTAATTTTGTATTGTGACACACCAGGGTTCGTATCTGGTAAATTGATGTATGTCGTGATACCAATGCCTGTAATTCTGAAAATGAATGATTTATTGTTTTACTTGCTGCTGAAATAAATTCTAAATGCATTTAAAGAATTACATGCACATGAAATTGAATAATTTCGATGATAGTGTTGTGATTTAAATATTTTTGACTATACGTTGAAGCTCGACCAAAGATACCAGATTAATTAATTAGCTCTATGCATCGTCACATTAACTCGATCTAGTCATCGTATATCACACGTTTTATGATTTTTTTTGTAAGCTAATTGTCTCATTCGCCGTTACATCACTAACTCAAACTCGATTTAGCTGGCACTTTTTAGTGTATCACGAATTATGAGTAGTATTTGTTGAGCATTTTTATGAGGAATTTAGTATATGTAACGCATTATCACATTTTCGTGAGCAGAAGTCTATGAAAATGAATGTTGACCAAGCGCGAGTATCTTACGTCTCGGCTAAAAGATATCAAAGGGAAAAAGTTTTCATTGCTATGTATGATAAAGATTCCTATTGCTATGTATGACAAAGGTTTCTGTTGCTATGTATGGTAAAGTTTTCCGTTGCTATGTATGGTAAAGTTTTCGGTTGCTATGTATGGTAAAGATTTCCTTTGCTATGTATGGTAAAGGTTTCCGTTGCTATGTGTGGTAAAGGTTTCCGTTGCTATGTATGGTAAAGGTTTCCGTTGCTATGTATGTATTTCCACAAACAAGCTGCTCAGATATGGCTGATGTTTTGAACGAAATTTCCTCAAAACTCAATGACGGCAGTCACACCTCGATGCATTCGTAGGAAATTTTTTTGCAGAATACAGTGCTGTCAGCACACCCGTTTACTTGCATACAGACGCGGGCCTTTTTGGAATATTTAATTGGAATTTGCGTTAATCTTCATGATATTTCACTAATGTCAAGCTAGATGCAACACTAGTTGTGCTAGTAGTAGTAGTAGAAGTAGTAGTAGTAGAAGTAGTAGTAGTAGAAGTAGTAGTAGTAGTAGCAGCAGTATTAATGGTAGTAGTACGGATAGCAGCACTTTAGTAACTCAGACTATCTCACACAGAAAGAGAAGGGACCATCAAGTACGGATTTGAGAGAACGGGGAATTTATGCAAAAGGTGTGTTTCCACTCAAGATATCCTGCGCATAGAAACTGAAAGTTAAGAAAGAAGAAGACAACGAATCATCAGCGAAAAAGGCATGAAAACAGAAAGAAGTAAGCAAAGTGTACACTAAAAATAGAGTCTTGTGCAAAATTTAAGAATGAGTGAAAAAGAAGCATTGACGACAAGTCGGTACAAGGGATATAACTTGGAAAGAATATAACCTTAACTATTTAGTGAAGCTTCCAACTGAGAAATGCGTACAGAAAACAATTTACAGCTTTTTTTAATACCCAAATATTAATTACAAGCGTATGACTGTTGATTCATCACCTTGACGATTTTCTCATGTTCAGTGGAGAACACATTCACCGAGAGCGCCTTCACTCCGGCAACATCAGCTTCAGGCGACTGCTGGAGTGATGTATAATAAAAATAGGCATCTCGCACCCACTCCCTGCACATCAAAGTTCACATATTTAAGAATCAAACAAAAATTAACACTCTATATCCTGTATTCAAGAAACATTTCATTCCTTAATTTACGAGTATTTGGCGCTCAATAGGAAGAAAACTTTCCTCGTCCCTAACTAGGAAATTTTTTCTTTCGTGCATAGAGGAAACTTTTGTATCCTTGAGCTCGGAGCGTTCTCTCTCTTACGAACATTCAAGAAACATTTCAGTCTAGGAAACATAGGTAACGAACATTTTATTTCCATAATTCAAGACACATTCTCTTTCTTCAATGCTAAACGTTTTTCGTCATTTCATTCAAAAACGTTTCGCTTATCTATTAAGAAAATCATGCCTGCGTACTACAACATATTTTGAAATTACCTTAACCGCCAATGCATATCGTATGCCAAAAGCAGTTACTGTAATTATTTCCACACATAACATTAACCCATTTTCAGTTTTTACCTTGTGACTGAGACGGAACACAAGTTACTAATACAAGCTACAGAAAATTAACGTAACTTCAAAGCTCAGCAATATTTTCCGCGAGAAAGATGGATAATTTACCGATGCATTTAATTGTTTAATCAGATTTACTGAGAAAGTTGCCGTAAATAAATAATTTCAGGCTTTCACAAGGGTTTTCTTCAACCTTATTCACCTACAGACAAAAAACTGAGTACAGCTGAATAGTAAACATACTGTTTATTTATCGCCTGTAGCACATTATAAGCTCAGAATGTATGAACGTTTTGCTAATACGAAGTTTTACGGGACTGGATTGCTTCCATTCATGAAGTACTAGTAGCAGTATCAGTAGTAGTAGCAGTAGTAGTAGTATTAGTAGCAGTATCAGTAGCAGTAGCAGTAGCAGTAGTAGTAGTAGCAGTAGTAGTAGTAGTAGTAGTNTAGAAGTAGTAGTAGTAGTAGTAGCAGTAGTAGTAGTAGTAGCAGTAGTAGCAGTAGCGGTCTACATTGCAGGCACCAGCCTCTCAGACTATGTCGCACTAAAAGAGGAGGGACCATTTAGCATAGACTGTAGAAAAGAGGAAACCATGCGCAAGGTTTTTTCCTACACAGGATTCCTTGCACAGAAAAACAGTAAGTTGAAAATGAAGAGGAAGAAAAGGTAAAGATGAGATAACGAAGAAGGGGTGATAACTGAAGGAAGTAAAGTGGGCACGAAATACAGGTAATTCTTACACAGTGTTGGCATAAAGGTTATGTTGATTGTATACGTAACTGACGTACTCGGAGCTATATATCATATGCATTGCATTTGGTACCAAAATTTAAAATTTTGTTATTGATTTAAACTTTCCATTTATCCTCAGTCCATATGTAGAATGAATGAGTAGTCAGAGTAAGTTAAATCTGTGTATTAGATACCGTAGACTTATGCAACGCACATCACATGTGATGGACTTGTTAAGGACTCAGAAAATTATGTTATTATTCATGTGATGCATACATTTTTACCTTTATTAAAAGTACATGACACACACAACTGTGTCAACAATGTATCGAGTCATCTATAATTCTTACCATTCGGCTGACACTCTGCCATTTTTACCCTGTCCCTCACCATTAAAACTCCTCAAAGCACGCCAAAACACCGAACATACTAACAAGTACACCAATAGAAAGACTTTCTTCCAACAAAGATATTTGAAAAAACACGAGCTGTTGGCAGGGAGCCGAAGCAAGAACTAAGACAACAAGATGTCTAACTTTTCAGTCTAACTTTTTGGCTGTGCATGTACAGTCGAACTGAGATCTGACCACCCAGGCCTTCACCATTTTCGCCGCCTTTCGATGAGGCGGCGAAAATATTAGACTATATGAGTCAGTGAGACTGTGCAGTACCAGGTGGTGGTGGGGTCTGGTCCCCTGAAGTTGGAAGCGCTGGGTCGGAACACCCCTGCAGCGCCGTCGCTGAGCGTTTCCTGCGTGAACTTGTCTGCCAGC
>VOMN01029401.1:0-22757 GCA_014899125.1 Orchestia grillus
CCTGGCAATACTTGAGAGGGCGACGCAGAAGGAGATGTTCATGCGTGATCAATTTTAGAGTGAGCCCTAACACAGAATTTATCAAAGCAGTATATCTGGATAAAATTTGAGAAAAACATTCAATTGATGGATATGAACAGAACACATTCAAGTCCAAATAACTTTGAATTCTGGACAAATTGAGGTAAGAGGTTTACTATTTTATTGCATCTGAAGGACATGGCACATCCCACGAGCAGACATTCAAACACAGTAATGGTTATATATTAAATTGTTAAGTGTTTTCTTCCTCATATATGTTACTACACACTGAAAGTTTTCAAGTAAATGTCAGGTTTTCCACCTATTATTACACAATTAAAGTTCAGTAGTAAAATGGTAACAATCCAAGTCCACATTCCCAATTCCAAGTACAGGTTTTCTTTGAATCTGTCACCTTTCTTTCCCGGCATCATCCTTTTCACACGAGGCTGTATTCGTTCAATAATTCATATCCACACAATAACAAAACCCCACTCAATTCAACATCTCATTTTCTTGATGCCACACAGTACATGATTATTATCCCTATACATATAAAGGTAAATAATAAGACTTTCATTTATCCCCCTCCCCATATATTTCGGTGCTCAAATACCTATGTGTAAATGCAATAGTAAATGCACAACCTGCAATACAAATATACAAACAAACATTATCTGGATATACACATGAACATACATTGCCTGGATACACAAAAACACTTATTACCTGGATATACAGTTATACACAAATATATGTTACCTGGATACACACACAACATATGTTACCTGGAAAGCATACTGAAGTCGAGTAATCCATGGAGAAGCTGCTTTAGCCATAATGTCTCTCTCCTCTTCAAAGAAAGCCACCTGCAAATTATCAAAATTTAACTGATGATCACATGCAAACTTAAGTTAGTGTAACTCAACCAGTAGTGGAAGTGTATTTTTTATCTCGTTGAAAATTTTCCCTATTACAATCATCATCAAGAAGGAACACAATTTTTTTGCATTTTGTATAAATTAAAAATTGTGCATCTCTAGAGATCCACATATAACTTAAAAATTTTATCCCCCTATCCAAGCTCTCATTCATTACCTTCAATTTACAAAATTGAATTATTTCCATGTACACCTAAAGAGTTGCATACATAATGAATTCTAACAAATGTATTCTTCTCAAAAGCAATGTGTAACTCTCAAATTAGAATGATAGTTTGTAACAATTCACAACTCTATAAAATTATTCTAAAAAAACTTTAAAAATGGCTGAAATATCACCTAGAACCCATAATTCAGAAACATCATTAGACAAAGTTCCCAGTTATATCAAATAGAGAGTTGTGTACCTACAGACCAATAGCATGGTATGTAAAAATTCAATTATTATTTAATATGAGACAAACTCAACCAAATTTCAAAGTTTAATTCCTGTAATTACAATTACCAACGATGGATTCCTGTAAGAGAGACCCATCAATGATCTAAAAAAGCTCCTGCACCACAGGAGAAATGAACCAATCTTGAAAGCTCAGATGCAACATGAAGCAACCTACCCCCCACTGACTGCTACTGAACACTCACATGCTTCTGCTGGAGGGTCTCATCCTTCCTCAAGGTCTTGAGGGCATAAACATTGCCAGTGCTGAGCTCCTTCACTAGCTGGACCACACCAAAATGACCACGGCCAATCACTCGCACGCACTCAAAGTCGGACAAGCTCACTCGGAGCTTGGACAGGTGAGCTGCGTACGGTTGATCTGGAAATGAACGGATATCAGGAAAGACTGTAAACCTTGCAAGAATGTTGGCATTTAGAAACAAAATATGACATTACAAAAATTGGAGAAGCCTTTGCTGCCTAATTTATTTTGGAACATTAATCACACATAATATATTTAGATTTGACATAGTATTGCAGTCAAGTAATCTTCCCATTTTGAATATTAAACAAGAAAACTTTAAGGTTATCAAAAGTACTATGTAATCTCACAAAACTTTACCAGGCATGATAGCTTAAGAAACTTTCAGATGAAACAATTGAGCACTCAATGTATTTACTGCAACTATTGTCACTTCCCATCAATTGAATTGGAATTACAAATTAAGAACTTGATTAACAAAAACATACATCAAATATTACAGCATAAATGCCACACCTATAACTAGCACACACAAACTACACTTCAAATATAAAATAGTTACTGAGTAGGAGGCAACAACAGAATAACTTACATTTTTTCACAAAGTCCTGCACAAGACTGTCCTTCTTGTACTTCTCATTAGTGCAGCACTCATCATACAAAGCCAGGAATGCATCCAAAAGTCCATCTTTGCACATATAAGGCAAACTGTTGCTTGGCTTAGGCTTGCTTGTACTTTTCTGAAGAGCATTCTCTACTTTCTCGGACACGTCAGCGTTTGGCTGAGGCATTATGGAGCGTCGTTTTGTTGACTGTGAGGACAGGCTTGCCAGCGTGCTGTTGTTGTCAGTGCTCAGCATGTCAGCCTCACTGGCTGCAGACTCGTACATGGACTCGTCAAATGCAATGTTAAGGTCGATGCCGGAACTGTTGATGAGCAGGCTCAAGTGATTGAGTCTGTGCACAATGGACTCTGAGTGCACCTTCTCTGGGCACTTCTGTTCTCTTGTGGAGGTGGTGATGGTGGCCTTCTCAAAAATGGGAGAAGGATCTCCATTTTTGCCCCCTAGCCCTACCATCATGGCAAGATCCTGGCTTCTGAAGTCCCTATAAAATAAACAAAGTAAAAATTATTAGATATAGTTGAAAGATGATAAAACCTTTCATACAAATAAATCACTAAGGATTGGGTTTGCCAAAGAATGTCCTAAGAAGTAATTGATAGTAATAAATTGCAATGAACCATTCTACAAGATTTTCTTCTTTGAGAAAGTCTTAAAATCAGTAGTAATCCAAGTATGATATTCATTTAAACTGGTTATAAAATCATCTGATGTATGTAAATTAATTTTCTGAATATATAAACGTATTTTTGCATCTACCTATAATATTTGATGCTTTGTGCAACAAATCATACCTGCTTTACTAGTCAAATCACATATTCAATGCAAAAAAAAAACACTTTCATAAGAAATAATCTAATGACTTTTATTTCAAAAATATAATTTTCATTTTACATATAAAATAAAGCATTTACTGAAGGCAAAATTTATACAAACTGTAATCACCAACAAATTATACCTGCATTACTAGTCAAATCACATATTTAATGCAAAAAAACACTTTCATAAGAAATAATTTAATGGCTTTTATTTTAAAAGTAAAATTTGTATTTTACATGTAACATAAAGCATTTACTAAAGGCAAAAATTTATACAAACTGTCTAATCACCCAAGAGCAATTCATACAAAACTATATGTTTCATCTATTATGTTACATACCAAAAAGCTATTAAAAGCCAGCATTTTTGGGCAAAAAATTATCTTTCCTAACCCTAACATAAATTAATTTTAAAAAATCTCATATCCCAAAATTTTTGTCAAATCTTTTAGAAGAAAAATTTTCAACTGTACTGAGAGTCTAATTCTGACATCCTTCATTTTGGTGTCATTAGATACAAATTTTATTTCTGAGTGATTGATAAAGTCTATTTAGGAAAGATTTATGACAAGGATTTTCAGAACTAGTTTATATTGTACAATCAGTCTCCCTCTCCTGTGCTTCTTCCCAGTAACTTTAGGGTCAAGTTGGGATTACATCAAGTAATTAAATTTGTTTTAATTTTACACAATGTAAAATGGTTCTAATTATAGTCAGAAATGGGTGACAGTATTACATAAGTTTCCATACACTTTGCATCATTACCTTGTATTTGTATGAGACCAGTTTGAATATCTTTTAATGACTTATTTTATGCCTTGAAACCTTTCAAAAATAGATTTTTTCCCCTAAAAAACTTATATCCAATGGTGTCAAAATGAAGGTTGCATAATAAAGACAAGGCTTTATGTAGTTGGCTGCAGTAAAATAATTATCACCCCAAAAAATTTTACTATCAAAATTAAATCTATAAAAAAAAAGAACGAGAGCCTAAATAGGTATTCTTAAACTTTATATATTAAAAGATTTTCAGGAGTTTAACCCAACATCTGCTAAGTGTGCTAACAAAATATTAGACAAGTCAAATGAAATACATATAAATTAATATCCCAAATGATACTCTAGTAAGACAAAAATACACTACTGGATTACATCTTTAGAGAATACGTATCTGATTCTGGATATCAATAAGATTTAAAGCTTTACCAATACTTTTACCTTTCTCTTCATACGTCCTTAGCTATTGGCCACAAATACATGTACACTTAAATTCTTAAATATTTCTCCATCATATCTATTCTCAAGCTAAAAACTTTTGCTTAAGATTTTAATCTTATCATAAATGTGTTCATCCTTGACTGAATACCTATCTATGAGCAAACACATTGATGTTTGTAGTTTCTACTTTTAACTTAAGTGTAATTAATACAACTATGAAACAAAAAAAATTTGCTGCTTCATAAATAACAGATTAACAGTAAGGTGATATAATACTCACAACAGAGACAATATTATACATCCTGAATGGGATATTTATAAAATTTCTCATATTTTTTACCTGAGAAAAATATTTACCTTCATATTTCTTCACAACTGTACTATATTCAACTGCTATATAATTGTGAGCCTATTCAAGAAAAATTTGGCATTGTATGAGATTCTTCAAATTTTTTCCAACCGAGTTCATGTCCCTAATAAATAAATCTTTCTATCAACAGTTTAAAGCAAAGATCAAGATTACTCCTTAAATTAGAAATTTATTTAGGCCAATTTTAAATTTTTGAAGCAATGAACAATTCTTACTTACCCGTTTTAGTTAAGATAATAACTACACAAACGCACTCAAACATTAACTTAGATAATTAGTTACATGCAAAACATTTTACAGCAATTTGTTGAAGAAAGAGTCGATCATATTTATTCGTTTAGAAGTTGCCTACATTAAAAAATCATAAACACCCTTATGCGATGACTTCACTCGCCTAGTAGTTACAATTTCTTAGGTCTTCACGGAATGTCAAAGTATTATTTGACAGTTGACATTAACTACATTCGTATCAGCAGCTGCCTCTAGAGCCTAGAGTATGAGCAACTATCTTCAACAGAATTTAAACAGCCCGTAACAGGGCTGCACTGATGTTTTTCTTTTTCCCCCAGATTGGTATAAAATATTACCCTATATTGAGTTAAAATCCCCCAAAACTAAAACTGACATAATATAAAATAGATAACTAAAAGCTACTTTACTGACTCCATATTTAGTCCACATGTTATTCTTCCTTTATTCATTGACAACTTCGGTCTATATGAAGGAATGGCCCGCCGGTACAGTTAAAATGGAAGGTCATGGTCAGTACTCTGAGCTGTGTGCTGGAACTGTTTGCATCGAAGCAAATCTCTGCAAACTTCGTTAAATCATCTTCCAATTGTTGTTAAGACCGGACTACCTGCTATCCTGCATCATGACATCTACATTCGGATGAACATACTTTTACGTGCAATTCAAAATTATTCAAGTTGCATAATCTTTGCATTGAAAATCATTCATAGTTAAATTCCCTTATATCCATAATATTTTGCGAGCGTTTCCCCCATTCCCTTAGACTATAAGCGTTTCCCCAAATTTTGAGGAATTCCCCCATTAGGGGTAGCCCTGGCGCGTAGTCGCGGTTGACGTTTGAATAATTCTCTTTCTACACTGCCAACGTGAGTAAAAAGGTTGAGTGAAAAGACAGATCAAAAATTTTCGCAAGAGTTTTCTTTACGTATAGGCCCGTGCTTCAGAAGAAAATTTTAAATTTGAATTTAATTGACATCCTCTTAGAGTTGAAGTTAACTACCTATCGCTAAATTTTATTGTTTACCTCTCTAATGGTAGTGGAAATTCTATTTTAATAGATCAAACATCGGAATGCTTTTTCAGCAAAGAATGACATTGGTTCATTAATAGAAATATATCGCGATAATAAACAAACCATTATTACCATTACGTAGACGATATTGCATCAAAATGAATTTCATTTAAATGATACCAATATTATAAGGAAAATAAACATCATAAAATTTAGTGTGCGACCGAAGAAGATTGTAAAGTTATTTTTTCACACATACAATGAAAATATGATTATAGAAATTGACTCATTTTATCTGGAGGAAAAGAGGTTACAAAATTAAGTCGGACAAAATATTCAGTCAACCTGAGGAGCAGAAGCCTTATTATCATTTATTTAATCTTTCTCCTGGGGTTCCATAATGTAGTGGTTAGCGTGATGGCCTCACAGCCGAAAGGATCTGAGTTCGGGCCTCGGCTCAGGTGAGGCTTTTCACGTGACCACGGAGTACTTCCCTTGAAAAAAGGTAATTTAAACCAAACATTCCTCACGTCCCTCACTACACCAGTGATTGTAAAGCATTGAAACCCAACGTTTAAACGAGTTGGAATTAATAAAAACACATTCCTTACGTTCTTTACCCCACCAGTGGTTGTAAGGCATTGAAAACCCAACGGTAAAACGTGTTGGAATTAATGAAGGTTCTCCTTGTTATTCAAACTTTTTGTCACTTCTTAAGTTTATACACTTCACTTAAATTCTGGTTTCTTGTTTATTAGAACTTACCTGAGGCAGCGATATCTTAAGCACCTAAGCTAAAGAACGGATCAACTGCACGAAGCGAACAAGACTTTTTTTTAAAGAAAGACAAGAGGACAACATTTTATGCATATTAATAGGGTACAAGCTATAGACCAATAGTGCATCAAGTATCAACCCCCAGGTGTTACTGTTCTCCAAACTTAATTTGAATAATAATTCTTTAACGTCAATATCTTTCTTAGAGTTTAGTTAGGAGTGTCTGAGTGATTAATAAGGATCGACCCGACAGGATAAGTCTACGAATGGTCTATGAGTTGGATCGAGAGTTATTAGGGATGCCTGAATATCTCGATTTCCTCTGCTTTTTAGAGCTAATTTTAAGTAATTTCAAGTTCTAGCTGTATAACTTATTTAGCCAAACAGTTTAAAAGATATGTATTTTATTCAATTTCAACATTTATGTAGGTAATATGACTGATTATGACGAAATTTTTACTGATGAAGAAAAATTCGACGAATCAATAAAAACTAATTCCAATGACTTCTCTATCTTGTGCTGGAACTGCAGATCACTTTATGGGAAGATAGATGAAGTAAGTTGTACTATCTCAAAACTAAATTGTAATTTTGATATCATAAGTTTCACTAAAAGCTAGCTAGATGACGCATAGAAGATGATTCGCATGCAATAATATTCTAACTGTCATTCACTGCGTAATAATAGCAAGCTGGCAGAGGATTAAGTAAGTAAATATCTGCACAGATGAATCCTAAAGTCATCCGAAATGCAACGGTAAACCTCGATCACATCGAAAATATATTGATAAAATTATCCAGAAACTGTAGGCGAGTTATTGTGGGAACTATCTATTCGGCACCCATTAGCGTATTAGTTATCTTTCTTGAATGAACTCAACCGTATTCTATCACTGTTTAATAAATCACTTCATAGCGAAATTATGGTTTGTAGCGACTTTAACTAAGAATTGCTCAATATAGGAAACCAACCTTTAATTTTTTTACAGCTATGCACTCAAAATCACTTCTTCCGTTAATCACTAAGCCTGCATGCATCTCGTTAGACTCTGCCGTGCTAATTGGCAACTTATTCACAACGAATCCAAGTGATTTTTCCTTAGGAATATTAACTTTTGATTTTTCAGATCATTTTCCTGTGGTTCTGGTCAAAAAGAACACGTTCAATGTGTGCACTGTAACTCATCAATACCCTGTAATAAATGAGTCTACCATACAGGCACTGCGCTGTATGATAACGGAATCAGTTTCTTCAATAATCGTTAATAAAGGAATAATCGATGCCACAAATATTGACAATGCGTCGTTAAATCTGTTAGATATGATCAACTCTGCGTACACTCATTACTGTCTTCTCGTCACGCTCACAATTACAACAAAAAAAAAGCCTAGGATTACTCGAGGTATCCTCATTAGCATAAAAAACAGCATCAGTACCTTGTACCAATTCACGAAGGGTAATAACTTCAGTTGTATACAAGTTCAGAAATTACCCTACATTAACCAGCCGAGCAGTCAGCCAATGAGCAGTCATCAGATTCTGTTGTGACACCGTCGCTGATCGTCAAGTCGCAGGGTATATGTATATAGGTGATAAAGTGAATTAGTTTTGTTCTTTAGGGGAAAATTATAGTGCGAAGATGCAGTGCGCCACTTATGCATAAAACATAAAAATAACTATTAATTTTTCAGTGCATAACACATTGTAAATGCACGTCTGAGGCTTAATTAAACAATTTTAAAAAGTCATTGATATATTTTCATCGTAATATTAACTAAGTTACCATAAAATACGGTCACAAGGCTCGTAGGACAAGAAACTCCTCCACACTTCATGTATGAATACCAACATTATGTATAATCATGGTTTAAATCAGAAATTATCAGTAGGGCCTAAATGTACACTTCATCTATCACGATAATCTTCCCGGCTAATCTGACGAGTTTTTTCGTAAATATAAAACATTTCTAATTAACGTGAACATTTGCACTGAAACTCTTCGCATTACACGCATAACTTTAATGATCACTTCCCTTTCACACTCTGACTATTATTAGTGCTTAGGATTTAAAAATAAAACACTTTCTTCATCGAAATTTTGGGGAAATTTTCGAATTTTTGAACAAACAAGCGGTACCGGCCGCACTGGTGTGCTCCTTACACTCGCTGGTGTCCCGGTACGTGCGTCACCTTTGCATATCAGGGAATTTTGTTTCTCTCTGCGATAGAAAAATCCCGAAAGAATCAATAGTGCTGGGCGCCGTGGCGCACTGGTAGCATGTTCTGGTCACAGCGGGGAAGTCGGGGTTCGACACCCGGCTGGGGCAAACGAATTTTCACGGAGCCACGGAGTGCTTCCCTTGGCAATGGAAGCAGAAACCTCGCATCCCTCACGCGTCAGTAGTTGTAAGGCATTGGAAACCCACGCTGTACTGTATATCAACTGTGTTGGAGGTCGTGAAGTTTCTTAATGAAGTTTCTTTCTTTCTTCTTTGCACGTTCAAACCCTTAAATTTAAATTTTCATTAGTGTTACAGCATGATTTTAAACAAGCGTGGAAGTTTTTGATTGATTAAAATGATAATTCATGTAATTGTGATCGGTTTTCCTTCCTCATGAAGCGTATAAGCGCTGAATCATTTTCAATGGGAAGGTTTTTACATTACTACTTAATTCTAAAATGTCTACCGTAGCCCAATGCCTATCTTTCGCTGTTCTAAATTGACGTTGTTTTAACCGGTAGAGACATACATGTGTATATGTGTGGCAGCGATGGGGCATGTGGGTACGAGCTACATTACCTATTGTGAAGTATTAGCGCCCGAGAATTTTTATAATACAACATTTGTAGTGGTCTGCATCTTTTACGCAGCTGTGTTCGACAGATGCTGGGATTATTTTTTTGTTATTAAGGGTTGTTTGCGTGCTTGTCGGTAAACAGACGCCTTTCGTAAGAAGGTAAACTATTCGTAGCTACAGTGATTTAAAAAAATGGTTTTATCTGAGCCGACTACAATATTTTTCATGTTCTCTGTTCGACAGTATATTATCACAAACTATCTAAAAACATTTCACACGAGGTTATCTAATTCTTTCTCCAACAGCACAACAACACAACATTTTCATTCATTTTTTCATCCTGGAAGAATTTTCCCGCCGGCGCGCCCTCGAGCGGGCGGTGACGCATCAATTCTTACTTGATATTTTTTTGCAACAGCCTTATATTTAATCCATAAAAGCTTTAAATGTTGTTCAAACATGGCGGACCACACAAGTTGTTTTTCCACACTCCTCCTCAAGAGGTCATGCAAGGAAATAAATGTGCATTTCTCTCAATTGAAAGACGGCTCGTCATCGATTCTTCGATTTTTTAACGATTTTTCTAGCGATTCTAAACGAATCGATGCAACGGAAATGTTGTCGTACGGTCGTAATCGTGAAAGTTTGGATGGGCAGGTGAGGTCATGGGTCGATGTAGGTAACCGCTGCCCTGTAGCCCCCCTCACCAGCGCTGTACCTGTGAGAAAATTTCAATCGCTCTATGAAGTGTACAATCAAGGCAGGTAAAAAATGTTCTATGCTCATACCTATGTAGTAATCTACACTCAGTGTCTATCTATCTATCATTCTATCTATATATCTATCTATGTAATACTAAAACTCTGATCTTGCTTACTTACTTGCTTGTAACTGCGCACGCCCTTCAGTAATAACATAGGGCAGAAATTTAGAGCTCATCTCTCAGTAATTAAATGAGGGTTTCCCACCATTGGGACTACGGTTCATTGGGACTAAAGTGAATGAATTATTTTCTTTGGCTTAGAATATTTGTTAGGAAATAGAGAAGAATTTTTAGAGGCTCGAACGGGACTTTAAATAACGACCCGACGGGGTACGGGGGGTCTAGTTGAAGTTTAAACCTGACATACTTTAGGATTTAAAAGTTGTCCATTGTTTATGGCTTTTGCCTTCTCTGCTTTCGAATAAATTATTGTTGCCTCCTTATAAAATTTTACTACAGTTTGTTTCACATTATTCGATTTGACAATGTAAGAAAGTATTTAAAAAGACGACAAAAAGAGCAGGATTGAATACTTTATTTTGCACTTATTATTTAAAAATACACCCAATGCACTAACTAATTTAAGTTGTCCATGCTCCTCTATTAACTATAACGTATATCATAACCTGAATGGGTGCACCCACCACCATTGTTCCAATCGAAAATTAGATCTCAATTTTTTAAATAACTTTTCGGTTTGTGGTACAACTGCTACCGGTTTGAGTAATTATTTAGACTCCTGAAAATCACTTCCCATCTTCGTAAATAAATACAACGCCTTGAAGTATCAGAAAATGTCATAATAAACACACGGCGCGTCATTTTACATTTCAATCTCACCATAACCTCAAACACTTCACTCTATTTGTAAACATTGGATTCATTACATCGTGTGCTAACGTTTACCTCACAATCTTAGGTGGTAATGAATATCTCATCATAGAATTATGAATCACAATTCGAGGTTTCAATGCAACCTCCACCCTTAATTTTAAGGTTGTAGTCACTGACCACAATCAGAAATGTCACTTGACTCTCACATTTTTAATTTTAAGGCTGTAGTTTTACTGATTGAAAACCCGATGTACCATGCTCTGTATGTGAATGATATCGGAATAAACGATTTTTCTTTCTTTCTTTTCATTGATCACCTTACCTTACCACCTGCGTCCGCCCGTCCGCCATTTTTACGAAATACTCCCCACTTCTGTCCCCCCCGCTCCCCCGCGCCTCCCTCTGGCCGAATTTCACGTTCGTCTTCGAGTCCGAGACGACGTACTGGAACTTGTAGGTCGGCTGCCCAGAGCAGAGTGTTCTAAAAATCAGATTATTCTGTCGAACGATAATTAATATCACCGAAGAATGGGTCCGTAAGATTCCATGTCCAGTCACAGAGCGAATAGAATTAAGTTATGATTTGTGATTTTGGGGTAAAATTATGCGTACGACGAGCTTAAAACTATCAATAAGTAAAAGTTTTATTTACCACAGATGTCTTCCGGGAATTAGCACTGGTGCTTGTAAAGTTACAATGAAATGATGGATGAAAATCATCCTCAGCGACGTAAATTAACGGTTAAGATTTCATACATCCACCTGATGCATGAAGTCCAACTGGTTCTGACGAGAACTAATGCATTTTCCTTCACAAATTGCAGTCACTTCACCCGGGACATTAAAGCTCATGCTTATCCGATCCCCTTTAAAGTGCTTCGTTAGATTTGACGGAGACAGTGAAACAAGAAACCGTCGATGTGCCCTGTTTCCATACGTTTCCATACTGGGGGACCCACATCACTTGTACTGGGGGACCCACATCACTTGTACTGGGGGGGGGGCACATTACTTGTACAGGGGGACACACATCACTTGTACTGGGGGACCCACATCACTTGTACTGGGGGACCCACATAAAGCGTCGACCGAACAGTACCATCGTGTTCCCTACACACTACTGACATGCATAAGATGGGGTGCTCTCTTCTTCATAGCGAAAACAAAGAATTGTACCAAAAAACAAAATTGATTCATTTTTATTATCCGTAAAATGTGATATTCAGCTCATGTTGCACGAGTGTACATTGTACTTAAGTATTATATCTCTTTTAGAACGTCATTTTACGCTTCATTTATAAAATTCTTTTCGCTTAAAAATGCTTTTCACCAATTTGGTATACTTCCAAATATGTAGCTGTAATTCCAAAGAAATTATTTGTAAAAACTGTTGAAACCTGCGGGCGAGAATTGTGTGATCAGCTTTGAAATTCATAGTTTAAATGATTTTAATCGATTTTCTCCCGCTCTATCATTGACATTTCTGCGTAACTGAGTAGACAGTAGACAATCCAACTCACTTTCTGATAGTCAAAGGTTCACGTCATAGGCAGGTCGGTGTCCATAGGCCGTCGGTCGGAGCTTGACCAGTCAGTCCTGTGGTCAAAATCCAGCACAGATTGTCAGTACAGGAAGAATTCAGCCATGCAGTCGATCAAACTTCATAGCGTTATAACGTGACCAAGTCGAGCGTATTAGAGTTAAAGTCAGCAATGCCAGATTCCCGGGCGCAGTTAACGAGATTTGGCGTGTCTGTGTAGACCAAATGAAGCGGTAAAATTTGCTACATCGAAATGTCCCCAAAGAAGACAGCCAGAAAAAAGAGGACTTTTAGATACAAGCTTTTTGCGAAGAGCTCATATTTCGACCATATTTCCTCCTCATATTAAGAAAATTTTAATTTGACTTAACTGGCCACGGTATTTAAAGAGTGCCTATAATTGACGGTATCGAGGCTTACTTAGAGTGCAAATCCAGTGGAGAATTCAGGAATATATTCTCCAAATACATTCGACATAATCTAGAGACTAACATGTTATAGCTCTCGTAACTTCCAGAAATCCGATATCAAATTTGCAAGCTTTAAGAATTTTGAGCCCTACTTACTCGATACACACAGATTATGAGTTTGTTAAAATTTAAATAAATATAATTTCTAGCCTAAGAAATTACACATTAGACGTACGACCACGCGCAACAAAGCTAGAAGGTCCTCACCGAGTTTCGTCGTTCTTTTGAGTTATTAGGCCTGTTACCAGTCGGTTCGACGGGTTGAGGTTCAGCGTTGGTGTGGGAGGGTGTGTGGACCTGGTTGGCAGGCCCCCGCCACCTCAACTTGGAGTGGGGTTGGGCAGGGACCTCTTCTCTACTATTTGGTATCGATGAAAGTCGGCCTCTTGAAGAACGGGTCGTCGGGCTGTCTCGAAGTCGACCTCCAGCTACTCGACGGGGCTTTTTGTAACGAATTCTTTTACGTGGTCTGGAGCGTGGTACGGTCGGACCGCCAGTCGTCATGGCACGGGATCCCACATTTCGGTGACGTGGACGGTAAGTCGTTGCGGGAACAGAAGGATGTCTCGTGCTCACAGATTCTGGGGAATTATTTAACTTTTTGTTTGAACCTGATAAGTCGACCGATGTAATGTTGGTGAGAGGTGAGCCAGAGGAAAACGAACTCGAAAACGGTGATCTCAAGGAAGCTCTGTACTGAGGAGGAGAGACTGTTGCACGTTGTTTAAATGCTGGAAGTGAAAGTTGGTGGCCAAATTCATTCCGATAGGAATTTGAGTGACTGTTTGTGAGGTATGCTGAAGGTAAGCTAGATGAGGCTGTTGGGGATGAGACAACTGACGTAAGCACGTTCGTTCGAATGACTTGCGACTCTCTACCTTTCGGTAGATAAGAATATGGCACGGTTGATGAAGAAGGACTCATCGTTATGGGCAGAACTGGTCTAGCAGGAACAAACTTACGCTTCGGAAACACCGTAGCCGCTGTGTAAGCTGGCGTAGATGAAAGTAAATCATTCACATGTGAAGAAAAGCCTAACTGCTGAGACTGTTTTCGCCGCACTCTATGATGTGGGAATATGCTTTCTGAACTCCCTCTCCTAGGAGGGTTGTACTCAGCCGTTTCTTCGCTCACTGTCTCAGAGTTTGTGTCGATGTTTGAGTTGGCCGAAGTAAAATCAAAAAAGTGCGAAGATAACAAGGCAGAAGAGCTCGTTTCTCCGAGAGGACTTTCAGTGAAGCTTTGCATATTGATGTTATGAGGAGTATCCAATGGGTTGGATAACGAATCAAATTTATAGATACTACTTGGAGTGGTTACGAACGTTGGGAGTTCGCTGGTGAGATGAAATTGTGTATTGGAAGCTTGTTCTGGTGTCAGTCTAAGAAACGGACTAAGTTTGTTTTCAGATACACCTTTGTTTCTATATGCATATGGATCCCTAGATGCTGTCAGGACAGGCTGAGGGCCGCTTGTAGGTCTTTCAGGAGAGTAAAAATCATTAACTCTATGTCTTGAAAATCGTCTAGGCAGAGGCAATGCTGTGTTGCTGGCAGCACTGTAAGACCCAACATCCATTCCATTGAAGTATGAAGGTCTTACTGCATTTGGAAAGCTATAAGGCTGAGAAAGTCTGCCATCCCTAGGGGAGTTACTTGATTGTGAAAGCCTGCCTCTAGACCTAAATCTGTACGACTGTGTAGCTGCGTTAGCGTTCGGAGCGCTGTACAGCCGTGAAGGTGGATGTCCTACGTTTGGTAGACGGTAGGACAATGAAAGAGTCCCCAAGAATGGATGCCTATAGGCTTGAGAAGATATGTCAGTGCTGGATGGACGGTAGGATTGCGAAGGTATAACAGGAGTGTTTGGAGGGATAAAGGCCTGGCTTGGTGAACCATAGTGTTGCGTCTGTATGCCTGCGTTTGGGCCGTCTGATTGTGGAAATATTCCACCATTCTGGGTACCATATGAATGCGAAGGCTCTCCATTGTTTGGAGGTCCATACGATTGAGAAAGTGAAGAAAAATTTGGGCGACGTTGAGACTTCAGAATAGTACCGGAAGCAGAGGATCCAGAGGACTGAGATGATGTTCCGGAAGTTGGTGATCCATATGATGGGGAAGGTGCGCCTGGAGCTGGAGATTCATACGACGGAGAAGGTGCGCCTGGAGCTGGAGATCCATACGACGGAGAAGGTGCGCCTGGAGCTGGAGATCCATACGACGGAGAAGATGCGCCTAGAGCTGGAGCTCCATACGATGGGGAAGGCGTTCCTGGATTTGGAGCTCCATATGATGGGGAAGGCGTTCCTGGATTTGGAGCTCCATATGAAGGGGAAGGCGTTTCTGGATTTGGAGCTCCATATGACTGGGAAAGTAGGCCTGCAGCCGGCGATACAAATGACTGAGAAGTCCCGGGAATGGAAGACCCAGGTGACCCGCGGGTTGGATTTCCGTGAGACTGGGAACGTATTCCTGCAGCTGGAGACTCGTATGACAGAGAAGGTGTTGCAGAATTCAAGGGTACGTTTGGTTGTGACGGGCTTCCCCCATTGGGAGAACCGTACGACTGTGATGGAGCAGCCGCACTAAAAGGTCCTTGAACCTGAGTAGGACTTCCAGTATTCGGAGGCCCATATGACTGTGAATGTACTCCGATATCAGAAAATCCGGATGTTGGAGGTCCGTACGTCTGTGACGGTGTTGCAGTGTTTTCAGGTCCATATCCTTGCGAGGGATTTACGGCACTTGACGGGCTGTAAGGCTGTGAAGGTGTCCCAACGTTAACAGGCCTAAGTGTTTGGGAAGGTGTCCCGAAATTTGGAGGTCTGTATGCTTGCGAAGGAATGCCCACGTTAACAGGCCCGGGAATTTGCAAATATGTTTCGGAATTTGGAGTCTCGTACGTTTGCAAAGGTGGGCCAGGTTCTTGGCCGTTGTACGACTCAGACGGTATTCTGCCATCCGGAATATTGAACTGATGGGAAGGTGTTCTCGTCATCGTTGAACTTAATGGTTGAGGTGATGGAATGGGAAATTGAGATAGAGCGCCTGGTATATTGGCGTTGTTGGACTGATAAGATGGTCGAGGCATGTTCACATTGTTAGCAAAGGAGGATTGAGGCCCGAGTGGCCTATACATTGTCTGTGAAAACCGAGTTTGTCCATTTTGCAGCGAAGGATTGACAAAGTCATTAGTCATTTGCAAATTTGGGGGTCCAGAATTGACTCCAGAATAAGTGTTGCCTGCACCTCCCCCAAGCAACGACTGTGAGTCGTACAAGAGCTGCTGAGGAGGGGAACCTGAAGTTGCTGGTGATCCGATTCCACTGTTAGCCGTGTAAGTCATGGGTGCTCCTGCTGGTAATGCTTGGGTCGTTCCAGGTCTACCATAATTCATCAAAGAAATATCATTATTCAATGTTCCTGTTCCAATTCCTGACAGTTGGTTTGGTGAAGAATAACTAGAAAGAAGATTTCCAAAATTCTGAGGAAGTGAGAGTGAAACTTGGGGAACACCGAGCGAAGACGTTGGAAGAGAATTCAAGTACGAAGGAAATGATAAAGAAGATGGAAATGAATCCTTCGAAGACAGGAGCCCGGTATTAGATTGCCCATAGGATGAATCTGTGTTAGATTCAGCTCTCACACCTGAAGCTCTTTGAGGAGCTCCTGGGTTTGGGGGTCCATAAGTAGATCCTGGGGCTAGGCCACCGGCAGAAGTTCCTGTATTTGGGCCTCCATACGATGGGCTTTCTTGTGAGGAGCCATACATCATTCCTGGGTTCGACGCATCGTAGGCAGGTCCTCCACTCGGCATCCCTTGTGGTGCTCTGGTATTGGTTTCCTGTGGCGCACCTGCATTCGCACCACCGTAGGACGATGCAAGGCTAGTTTCACTTAATGATGCTCCAGAGTTCGTGCTCCCGTACGGTGATGCAAAGTTTGATCCTCCAATCGAGAGTCCAGGACTTGTTTCGCTGTACGATGATCCCAAAACTGGTCCGCCAAATGATGGTCTACGGCTATCACTTCCACGCAATAGCCCGGAGTTTGACACGCCAGTAGATAATTGAGTGTTCGATCCTTCATATGATGGTCCAGGACGTAACCCACCGATTGATGAAGAATGAGCTCCTGGTCCACCGTAAGCTCCCCCATACAACGGTCTAACACTGGATCCTCCAAGCGATGGTCCAAGGCTAGATCCACCAGCTGATCCACCGTACATTGAGCCGCCAGCTGATCCTCCACCCCCTCCTGAGTAAGGTCCACCAGTAGTGCTTTCCCCAGCCGAGCTATAACCCTGGGAAATTTGCCCCGGACTTGAAGATGGGTTCTTGTTCCCTAGACGAGGGCTGCTGTAGACACTGAGGGGCTGAGAGACGACACTCGTCCGTAAGATGGCTGGAAAGCTCGTTCGCAGCGACGAAGGCCGTGTGGGGCGGAAGGTGCTCGTACTTGTGAAAGCATTATTGGCTTGAACTTTGTTTGAATGGGAGGTCGGGTCACGAATATTTAGATTCGCTTGATTATTATTAAGATTATTGGTCCCCGGGCGAGAATTGGACACTTGAGTATTGCTGGTCTGAGGAGTGTATGAAACGTAGGAAGATGTAAAATTAGATCTACTCAAAGAATTATCGCTTTGAGGTATAGGAGGAAAAAACACCGACTTTGGGCGAGTTAGAAGCTCCCCAGATGACGTTGATTTGAAATTTTCTTGCTCATTTTTAGCAGGAGAAATAATTTTTTTCCTTGCCGAGGATTTGTGAGAATTGAGAAATTTTTCGTAAACCGATTGCTTTCCGCGTTGACTTTTGTCGGATTTCCATACTTTGCTTTCGTTAGAACTTTTTCTCGTGGGTATTCCCGATTCCTCCCTATGGAATGGACTCGATGAATCTCGGTTCGTGTGATTTTTAAATACCGACGGGAGCGTCTTCCGGCTCGATGAAGTTGCTGTGGTGTTGTTAAAGGGGACTTTTGTGGCCTCAGCAGTAGAAGAAAAAGACTTGGCAAGCCCATGGTTATTATCATCTTTCCTCAGCAGCTTGGCAGTTCGTTTGGCAGCCGTTGTGCTCCATCTCGAATTCCAGAATTCCATCGGGAGGATCCCCTTGCTGGACGGCCTAGCGCTTTCGCTTCTGTCGTGGTGCACTTTTCTTTCTTCACTAGCATTTAGGCTCCCGTGCAGTAGACCTAAAGTTTTTTCCAGTCTACTCTCAGTTGGATTTCGAGGTAATTGTAAAAAATCTCCTGAAGTTTCCTTATCGTACCGAGATGCGCGCAATTCTTTTTTCCCAGCCTCGTTGGGTTTGTGTGCCAAGTGGACGCGATGATCTCCCAAAACTTGTTCTGTTAAATGAGTTTTGCTTGCGTGCGATTCTCGCCAGAAAGACCTAGCGCCTAAATCCCCGTCAATCATTCTGTAGTGTGTCCGACCCGTACCATCATCAGTAACATGTATCTTTACGGGCACAGGATGCAGCACATGCTGTTCTTCAATTGATTTGGGAGCGAGACGCTCTTCAAAACTTTTACCTTGAGAATGTTTCCCAGTCTTACCATGAAGAGCATCACCTCTTGCATCTACGTCGTGTCTATTCATTTCATGGTAGCGTTTTGAATGTGTCTGTTCTACGTTAATGAATTCGTTCTCAAGCGTACCTCTAACACCCTCACCATCACCCAGAGAGGGAATTGCTCCTATAGGCATTCTGGTTAACCTATCATTAAGCAGGCGGACTACAGTACGATTCAGTTGGGCTTGATGACCGATTTCGTGTGACATTTTATGAGGACGTGTTGAGTTTTCCATCGCTGTGGAACTCGGGTGAACCGCAGCAAGGGGCAGTGCCAACACGCCTGCGCTGTGGGACTGGGGTACGGCCCTCTCCTGCTGAGGCTCGGACTCGACCTGCTGTCTTACTGCGCTCTTCGTCTCCTCGCGGTCCAACACACCATTTTCTGACGCGCTATTTCCAGTTTCGAGATGTTCCACAAAAACTGCTCCTGGTTCTGTGTTCGATAAAATATTTGGGTGATGACTGTCCAGAACTTGGAATGAGTTTATTGGTTCTTTTGGTGTTGACAGCAGTGACGATATTTTCGGTTCTGTAAAGACTTTCATCGGAGTGAAGCCAGATTCCATTTTTGGAAGTTTAAATCCCTCATTGTTGGATTTACGATGATGAAGCAGATGAGGCTGAATTGAATTCGGTAAAATAGAATTATCCATCATATACTGGATAGAACTCTCTGCAAAATTCATCTTTTCTTCTCGTTCGTGAATAGGGGTCCAATTCAGTGCGCTCGAATTAAGGGCATTTCGTTTACGATCGTTCGACGACAATAACAATTTCGATTTATCAAGAATATTCCAAAATGAATGACTGTCTGAATCAAAACCCAATTCATGAATCATTTGGGATAGAGTTTTCACTCGAGGAACTGGCTTACTGATCTCAACCGTCTTTCTGTTCAGCTTTTCTACGATTCTTCCTTCAGATGATGGTTCTTGGCCTGCCATGTCAGATGACGGTTCTTGGCCTGCCGTGTCAGATGATGGTTCTCGATCTGCTGTGCCCGTCCCCGCTGACGTGGGTGGCCTGACGTTGATTCCCTCACCCCCCAGCTGACGTCCTCTGGTGTCAGGATACTCATCGTTGTTAGATTCAGGTGCCTTTAAATTTCCTCCTGTGTAAGGAATTGGGAAAGTCAATTTGCCTCTATCGCTAGAGGTAGGGCTGCTGAAGTAGGGCGGAACTCTGGCAAAACGCGGATGTTGATCGCGAAGTCTTCGGAAGTTCTCCGCGGACGCCGGCAATTGGAAGGACGGTTTGAATTTCTTCTTGTGTCTTTTATCTCGAAACGGTAACTTTCTGGCTGAGGAAGCATATCTTAGCGAGTGAATCGCTTGCTTGCGTGGGCCAGGTTTGAATCTTCTCATTGTTTGAAACTTGCTTTGAGGAGGCCTCTTTGAACTATGCCTCCACCGGAAAGGGGCATTTCTCCCCACTCTGAAGAAGTCACGATTTTCTTTCTTACTCTGACTTCCATGATAGGATTCTAGGTTCAAATCAAAATTCGGCAGAAAAGCTTCAATTTGTTGCTCCTTTCCACTGATGGGAGTCACGGGAGAGTCTTTTGGAGGGAAATTATTTCGAGCATTTCTCTTCTTTGACCTCGAATCGTTTCGCTGTGTTGTTCTTCTGTCGAAGTCACCCAACTGCCTTCTTTCCCAGAAGTCTTGAAAAACGCTGCTTGGGACATCAGAATTTGCGTTTTGCTGCGTTTTGTCTGTGAAGATCGGGGCTGAGCGATGCCTTTGGTGATGCCGAGGTGGGCTTCTGTGGTCCTCAGAGGGGGACCCCCCCCAGGGGCGGGGTTGGCTCCCGAAGGGCTCTGGTGCCACCAAAACGAGCGCGTCCAGCCCCAGCAGCCACACCATCTGCCAAAAGCAGAAGTAACTTTAATTAACTTTAATTAAGTTACTTTAAAACAGTGCATCATCCTTCAGCAAACGTGCTAAGTTTTGGTCAACGATGTGCTTTGTTTCTTGTAAAACAAAACACTTTCTGGGATTGATTTAATTCAGGCATACCTCGCTGTATAACTGGGTTCCAAAAAAGGATATATCAAAATGTAATCATGAGAGCGAAGAATCGTACCGTGAGATACGCCTGGTATACAACTTACTACGGAAGTTACGAGAAATGGTCCGCTATTGGTACGAGCCAATAGCGTCAGTGATGAGTGTACCACTCGTCGTGAGGTCAGGATCATAGTCGTGATTGTGAGACCAAGATTTTGAGGATCAAAATAGATGGGTGATTAAAATGAGAAAAATTGTGATCTGACGTTCTAAGCTAACATGTTTTTAGTGGTTGTTTGAAAATTTCTCCCTTTAAAGACCGCTTCTAGAACAACAATCACATGAAAGTTATTTCTAAAGTAGAAGCGATCGTTATCTCATGAAATAAGATACTGGTATTGAATAAAATCAAATACTGAACGAAATGATGGTTTGCTCGACCACACTTCGTTGGTCGATATCAGAGCTATTCGTAACTATAGCGAATGATTGCTCCATTGATCTTTTGTGGAACCCATGACGATAATATCCCGAAAACATCACCAGCTCTGGAACCAATTTAAAGTATGAAACGTGGGTAATAAATTGGGCCTTTTAGCTTGAATTTAAGAACTTCACTGAGGGGAAAACGGTTTAAATAGGCACGTACTTACGAACGTTGCTACCTAAATATATGTGTACTTTAGCAATAATGTTTACACAATGTAGATATAGGTTCCCGTGCTATTAACGAGTTACCATTTTGAACGTAAATTGGAGTTTCTAAACGCAAACAAGCGCAATAATGGCCCCCAAAATACTGTTTTTCACCACTAAAATAAAAAAATAGCTACAATCGGATCTGCACCACCAACTCTGTAAACAAGAATTTGCAGTAGCACTTTGGCAGTAAATTATACAAATAAAAAAAACAAATCATGAAGGGAGGCAGAAAGATCGAATTCTGCAAAAATTATTCCATTGCAATAGAGCGTTCTTGTTATAGCTATACACTCGTCGTCAGTATATAAGGAAAAAAGAGTACACATGTAAATTTACATAAAATGGAAACAATATTCCAAAAATAGACCATGAAGAATACGAATAAGCCCACTGTAGTCTACAAATTTTAGCAGCTAACTCAACATTTCGAGAGAGGCTGGAGAAGTTCGGTCACTTTCTAATGTTCTCAAATGGTGGGTTGATGTGGATGTTGAATTTTTTCGAATTCTCGTTTGATTTGAGATGGTTCTAATTAGGTAAGTGCGTGAGTCTATTGGAACATGATATTTCTGCCTGCCTTAATTATCTGGTTTACTTTAAGACTAAAATTTCCCTTTAACGAGTCGGCTAAACAAATTTAATTTTCTCACTAATAACATGACGAAGCCAACTCGATCAAATCAGAGAAATAAGGTTTCATCGTAGCTTCGAACCAACTGATCGGCAGGTCAGATTCGAACAGATCCAGCTCATTTTTGAGCGAGGATACATTTTTCCTTTTCAAAATTTGACAGAATAATACGCGGTGAAACTTCAATTGACTAACCCATAAACACTTCATACTGCACTGTTGTGGTGACGGCGCCGCTACGGAGACTGGAGAGCTGGTGTGCCTCCCACGGTCTTATGAAGAACTTCCTGAGATTCTCACGGAACGAAGTCATAATTACGTTAAGATGTTCTCTCATCACGTAAATATGGGGTTTGACGTAAGGGATAGTGCTGACTAATTGATGTGGTGCTCAGAGCGAGCTTAGGGCGATTGCTACGAGCTTAGGACGATTGCTACGAGCTTAGGACGATTGCTACGAGCAGAAGGATGCTCAGCTGCGAGCAGCAGGACGCTCAGCTACGAGCAGCAGGACGTGAAGAATTTCTCAAATTCTTTACTTCGAAAATGTTCAAAATTTGCACATTTTGACCCTGCACATCGATCATGTTATCACAACATTGATCATGTTATCACAACATTGATCATGTTATCACAAGCTCAGCCATAAATAACGTCAGCGGAAGGTTCGTTTGAGGTCGTCGCCGAA